>ML093511.1:0-160821 GCA_003697995.1 Taxidea taxus jeffersonii
AAAGAGCTTAGCAAACTCAACACCCAAAGAACAAATAATCCAATCAAGAAATGGGCAGAGGACATGAACAGACATTTCTGCAAAGAAGACATCCAGATGGCCAACAGACACATGAAAAAGTGCTCCACATCACTGGGCATCAGGGAAATACAAATCAAAACCACAATGAGATACCATCTCACACCAGTCAGAATGGCTAAAATGAACAAGTCAGGAAATGACAGATGCTGGCGAGGATGTGGAGAAAGGGGAACCCTCCTACACTGTTGGTGGGAATGCAAGCTGGTGCAACCACTTTGGAAAACAGCATGGAGGTTCCTCAAAAAATTGAAAATAGAGCTACCTTATGACCCAGCAATTGCACTACTGGGTATTTACCCTAAAGATACAAAAGTAGTGATCCGAAGGAGCACGTGTACCCGAATGTTTATAGCAGCAATGTCCACAATAGCCAAGTTATGGAAAGAACCTAGATGTCCATCAACAGATGAATGGATAAAGAAGAGGTGGTATATATATACGATGGAATACTATGCAGCCATCAAAAGAAATGAAATCTTACCATTTGCGACGACATGGATGGAACTAGAGCGTATTATGCTTAGCAAAATAAGTCAACTGGAGAAAGACAACTATCACATGATCTCCCTGATATGAGGAAGTGGAGATGCAACGGGGTGGGGGTTAAGGTGGTAGGAAAAGAAAAAAATGAAACAAGATGGGATCGGGAGGGAGACAAACCAAAAGAGACTCTTAATGTCATAAAACAAACTGAGGGAGGTGGGGAGGGAGAGGGGTTGGGAGAGGGTGGTGGGGTTACATTACATGTTTAAATTTTTTAAAAAGCTTAAATTTTTTTTTAAAAGTGTAAAAAAAAACCCTAATGATAGTAATTTCAGAATTTTTAATTACAGTCACCTAGAGCAAAGTAATACACCTAGCCACCTGCTATTCTAAATATTAACAGAACATTTATTTACATCTTGAACACTGTAAAGCAACTAGCTGAAAGCAGAAAACTCAAGTAATAATGGTACTTCACCTAGCCAGCACCCCATCAACAAACCCTGGTGGAAGACTGTGAGTTTCCATTCTACAGAGTGACCCAAAGGGCTCTGGACGCAAGCACTGTAGGCACAACTCAAGGTAAGGGACTGCCCTGAAAGCTGAGAAATGAAGTGTAATTCTACATACTGAATAATGGGGTGCCCAGCTTCCTTCCCTCATTGACTGCAATGCAACTATGACAAAAACTACCCAGTGTAGGCCAAACTTCACAATGGCACAATGCTTCACGAGAAGGAAACAACTTCAGACACCAGCCATGCAGCTGGAGGATTCCAAGCCACCTGTACTTCACACCAACTGGCTATGCATTTGGGGATTCCCACTACCCCCTTAAGTTCAATAATTTAGCAGAACAAGTCACAGAACCCAGAAAAGCACTCTGCTTTACAGTTTTACTATATAAAGAAAGGACAGAAAATCAAGCCTGGACAAAATAAGAGATGCATAGGGCAGGATCTAAGAGAGTCCCAAATGCAAAGTTTGCATGTCTTCTCCCAAGAGAATCAAGATGTACCACCCTCCTGGCACATCAATGTATAACAAGATATACACAGTATTGGGTTTTTTTTTTTTTTTAAGATTTCATTTATTTGAGAGAGAGCAAGCACAAATGGGGAGGGGCAGAGGGAGAAGAAGGGGAAGCAGGCTCCCGCTGAGTGAGGAGCCTGACATGGGCCCTGATTTTAGGACCCTGAGATCACTACCTGAGCTAAAGTCAGATACCTCACCAAGTGAGCCACCTAGGTACCCCCCCCCCAGAGTATTGTTTGTCAGAAAAACTCACCCTACGATAAAAACTCCAGAGTTTTTATTAGGGTTTCAGTACTAAGGCATGGTTGATTAAATCACTGGCCATTTGATTTAACTCAATCTCCAACCTCCCTCTCCTCCCTGAAGATGGGGCTGGTATCAGGTGGGTCAAAGCCCTTCTCTAACCAAGTGACTGGGCTTTCTGGAGTTAAAAGCCCATGTCTGGAATCACCTCAGCATAACCATCTAGGGCCTCACTATGAGTCACCTTGATAGCAAAAACTATCAAGTCTGGTCTGACACCCCTACTATTAATAACAAAAACACTCCGTTCATTCCAGAAATGTCAGGATTTAAAACCTCTCTCCCAAAAACTAACAGCAGTGACCAACAAAATACTTCATTATACAAAAGGCTCCAAGAAAACTGGCAGTAAGACTTTTGGAGTATTGGAAAATTTCTCTCTACAGAACAACCTGACCAAAAGAATGGACTTACAAAGAGGCATCTGGCTGGCTCAGTTGGTAGAGCATGTGACTCTTGACCTCATGGTTGTGAGTTGAAGCTCCACACTGGGTAGAGAAATAACCTCAAAAAATAAATAAATAAAATCTTAAAAAAAAGAGGGGCGCCTGGGTGCCTCAGTCAGTTAAGCCTCTGCCTTTAGCTCAGGTCATGATCCCAGGGTCCAGGGATCATGTCCCGCATTGGGCTCCCTGCTCAGGGGAAGGCTCGTTTTCTCTCTCCCTCCGTCCTTCTCTCTCTTCTTCCCTCCCTCAAAAAAATAAATATTTTTTTTAAATGGATTTATAGACATTGACTGCAGGGTACATACAAGACCATCTTATAACTAGATTCAGTAGGACACAGCCCTACTCATATTCTCAAGCCTTCCAATCAATCTTTTAATGCATCACTCTTGAATATTAACAATAGTAAAGACACACCTAAAAATTGAGGAAAGCATCTCACATGAAAGATAGAGACCAAAATAAACAAGAGAAAAAAGAAATTAAAAAAAACAGAAAATCCAGTAAACTTTTTTAAATTAAAAAAAAAATAGCCTATTATTAACATCAACAGAAATACACAAAGAATTCCCCATATAACAAATACTAACTCCTTTTTCATGGGTTTTGTTGTTGTTGGTTTTTTTTTGGAACATAAGAAACAAGTAAGAATTCCTGGAAATTAATTAAATAGCAGAAAGAGAAAATTCAAAAAAGAGGACAGTTGAGAAAACTTTCAGAAAGTTGCTGAAAAAGGCAAAGATCTAAAAAGACAAGATAAAAAAAGATTAAGAACATGAAAGGAATCTGGCAAGAAGGCCTAACCCTGAGTTCCAAAATTAGAAAAGAAATAGTGTGAAGGAAATTAGATTTTTTACAACCAAAGGACATGTGTTTCTAGATTCAATGGGTAGAGATTATGGGTAATATTTTTCAGCCATGAAGAAATTAACCAATTCACTAAAAGTGCTTTTATGTAACCTAAAGAAAGCTGCTTAAATCTCCGACTCCTCACCTGTAACACTGAGAAATATCAAGCTTGCAGTGCTATAAGAAGTAAACAAAATAACATTTATAGGGTCTGCCCTAAGGTTCAACCTAACTGGGGTTTCAAAAATATATTAATTGCCCTGCCTTATTCCTATTAATCATGCATTATTTCCTACAAATAAAAATTTTCTTTTTCCAATACTCATAGTTATATTCTATAGCCTATATACAAATTCTAATGTATCATACATCTCTTCCTTGTCCTAGCATCATTTATTTTCCTGAGAATCTTTAGAAGTTAAAAAAAAAAAGTTAATATCCCGTTTTTATGTAAGACTTTAAGATTTCAATACATAAAGGGGGGAGGATATGAAAAGACAATTTACATGAGAGAATATACAAATAATAAACACTTGGGAAACAATACTCAATAGTATTATGACAAAAGCATTAATATGAGAGAAAAATGTTTTCTTTAACCCACTTAGGTTCCCTGGCTGGATTTGAAAATTAAACTAAACAAACAAACAAACAAACAAACACCAGATTCAGAAGAAAAAAGCACAAATTTATTTAACTAAGTTTTAAGTGACACTGGAGGCTTCATAAGAAAATGAAGGCCCCCTCCCCCTGCAAAAATAAAAAAAGAAAGAGAAGACAAGATAAGAAAATGAAGGCCCAAAGAAAGAGGACAGTTAGACCTCTGTATTTTTATATTAGGTCTGATGAAGAGTTGACATTCATGGAGGAATATATGTTAAGGAGTAAGAAGTAACTGCAGTGAACTGCTGGAAACTTAGCAAGGCCTGTTTGTCAGGATTCTTTTTGGCATCCTTTTGTCTTTGGATACTAGAATGCTCCTTTCTTCTGGGTTTTAAAGGGGCACCTGTCACAAGAGGATTAATGGCCTGTTTCAAGGAAGAAGGGCAAGAGAGAGGTCAGAATAAGCTTCCTGCTCTTCCTTGTCTCAAACTCCTTTAACCTAAAATAATCAATATGCCAACATGCCATATTCGGGGGTAGCATGTCCTGAACCCCAACATAGATTTACAAAATCTTAAGATACCCTGTAACACTAAATGAACAAAACCTACACACAAAAAAAATAATTTTAAACAATACTGACCCAAAACAGTAAAGCCAACAGTGAGTTATTTATAAAGTGGAAAAGCCTCATGGAAAGTAACAGGTCAAAATACAGTATGTTCATGAGCTTTCATCTAATAACCTACTCCTAAGAAATAAACCAAATGCAAAATTCAACAGAAGTAAAAACTATGTATAAAAACACAAATTGAAAGGTTATCCATAAGAAATTCTAGACATAATTCAAACATATACTAAACAAGTAAAATATAAGTACAGTAAAATGTTAAATGGTCAATAAAAATAATTACTGGGACGTCTGGGTGGCTCAGTTGGTTAAGCAGCTGCCTCGGGCTCAGGTCATGATGCCAGCGTCCTGGGATCGAGTCCCACATTGGGCTCCTTGCTTGGCAGGGAGCCTGCTTCTCCCTCTGCCTCTGTCTGCCTGTGCTCGCTCGCTCCCTCTCTCTCTAACAAATAAATAAATAAAAATTTAAAAAAATAAAATAAAATAAAAATAAAAATAATTACTAACACTAACAGAAACATGATAAAAAGTATTTCTAAACCAAAAAATTATTTAATTTCTAATTTAATATTCTGACAGCAGGATAACAAAAATAAGGTCCGTCCTCAGAAAAATCTAAGATTAAAAAAAAAAGAAAGAAAAATCTAAGATGGAACCCTGCATTTTAGTATAAAAATCAGATTGGAGGGGCGCCTGGGTGGCTCAGAGGGTTAAAGCCTCTGCGTTTGGCTCAGGTCATGATCTCAGGGTCCTGGGATCGAGCCCCACATCCAGCTCTCTGCTCAGCTGGAAGACTGCTTCCTCCTCTCTCTCTGCCTGCCTCTCTGCCTACTTGTGATCTCTGCCTGTGACAAATGAATAAATAAAATCTTTATTTAAAAAAATCAGATTGGAGGTGGCTGGGTAACACAGTTGGTCAAGCATCCAACCTTTGGTTTAGGCTCAGGGTACGAGATGGAGGCCTGAGTTGGGCTCTGTGCTCAGCATGGAATCTACTTAAGTTTCTCTCCCTCTCCCTCTGCCCCTAAGCCCCACATGTACTCTCTTGCATGTGCACTCTCTCTCTAAAATGAATAAATCTTTTTTAAAAATCAGTTTACAATTTATATATTATGACTGCTACTACATAAAACTTAATGTTAACATGAACAAAGACTAGAAAGAATTATTAAAATGAAAACTTCTTTGGTAGAGGGATGCCTGGGTGGCTCAGTTGATTAAGTCACATCTTGATCTCAGAGTCGTGGAATCAAGTACTGCATTGGGCTCTGTCCTCAGGGACAAGTCTGCTTGTCCCTCTCTCTCTGCTCCTCCCCCCACTCTATCTCTCTATAATAAAGAAATAAATTAATTTTAAAAATAAATAAAACCTTTTAAAAATTGCTTTGGTAGAATAATGAAATTGTGATAGTGAGGGGTGCCTGGGTGGCTCAAGCAGTTAAGTGTCTGCCTTTGGCATAGGTCATGATCCCAGAGTCCAAGGACTGAGCCCCAAGTTAGGCTCCCTGGTCAGGGAAGAGCCCGCTTTTCTCTGTCCCAACCCACTTCCCCACTTGTATGCTCTCTTTCTCTCTTAAATAAATAATAAATCTTTAAAAAATAAAAAATAACAACAACAAAGAAGAAACTGTGAATAGTTAATCTTTTACCAAAATTGTCATAAATGGTTTTAAGAGGCTATATTTTTCCAACTGCAGTATAATATGAACCAGTTTTCATGATTTTAATAAAACAAATTTAATGAATTGCTGCCTGCTTCTAAGCATTTTTGCTCAGACTCTTAAAAATTTTAATATACCTCAGTTTATCTTTTAACAGTTTGGGTGTCAAAAGAGGAACCTAAGGGAGATCACTGACAGTCCCAGTGAATGATGAACAATGAAACCGTATTAAGTACCCACTGAGCCCATATGCTCACTGCTTACTCCTTGAATCTGGAAGTCATAAATAAGCCCCTCTGGGATATTTGGGTTCCACAGCTTTTGTTTTATGACTCTCAGGCTCTATTACAGCATTTCTTTGTCTAGACTAGGTCCAGAGTCACACTGTGCCTAATAAATGAGGCTGGGTCCAGTATGAGGCCTCAGGAAAATCAAATTTTAGGGAGAAAAAGAGAGAAAACAAGTTCTTCTGAGCCCAAAGAGTCTAAAGTCTCTTCTATCTGGGATTCCAGGTAACTGTAAATATTAAAAATTACAGGCCTAGGGATGCCTGGGTGGCTCAGATGGTTAAGTGTCTGCCTTCGGCTCGGGTTGTGGTCCTGGGATCCTGGGATAGAGCCCTGCATCAGGCTCGCTGCTTGGCAGGGAGCCTGCTTCTCCCTCTCCCTTTGCTGTTCCCCCTGCTTGTGCTCTCTCACTCTCTCTGTCAAATAAATAAATAAAAATCTTTATAAATAAATAAATAAAAATTATAGGCCTAGACTTGTGTTTTTCTGAACAAGTAGGTTAACTTTACCAAAGATAACCTTGAATTACAGTGGTCAGAGTGGAAAACTTTTAACCTAGATAAATTTACTCATTTATGAGGTACCTTAGAGATAAAAGGGTCTCAGCCAGGGTAAAGAGATTATTTTTCTTCCTTTATATTTTCTGATGACCAGGATGGGACCTATTAAGATACCCGAGTCACTCTGGAGCCTGCAAATGAGATCCTGGGAAAACCGGCAGAAAAGGGTTAAGAACTCTTATGAAAGAAGCTCTCTTGATCTCTGTCTATAGTAACCAGTCAAGAGAGGAAGGTAAAATTTCACAATGTCCCTTCCTTTCCAAATTCATACTTTGTGAGTTTGGCTTGGGGGTATATTCATTATTTATTGATCCTTTCCTATTAAAAACAGCAGTTGCTTTCTTGTTTGTCTTGTTTTATGTCCTGTGAACTTGGTTTAACTTTCCACATGTCTGGGCTTGTAGGCCAGCAATTCTTGTTTGTAGAGGCAGTTTAACTACAAAGTTGCTGACCCCAAGACTTTGACCAGATGGAAGCAACACAACTGCAGCAAGTAACTCATCAACTGCCTCCAGCTCTCCTAAGAACTATCTAAGTCTTCCTTTATTTTGGTTTCTTTGGGAATGGTTCTGGATCTTTGGAGAGCTACATCTTTTGACCCTCTTTGGGGACACCTCTTGTGTCCATAGTTAGGCCACAAAAGGCTGACTGGTTTTGGTTTTGAGTCACAGACATGCCTGTGCTCTAAAAGAAAAGGGGAAAAATAATACTTTTTTTTTTTTAAAGAGTATAGTAGGGGCGCCTGGGTGGCTCAGTCGATTAAGCGTCTGCCTTCGGCTCAGGCCATGATCTCAGGGTCCTGGGATCCAGCCTCACATTGGGCTCTCTGCTCAGCAGGGAGCCTGCCCCCTCCTCTCTCTCTGCCTGCCTCTCTGCCTACTTGTGACCTCTCTGTCAGATAAATAAATAAAACCTTAAAAAAAAAAAGAGTATAGTACTACAAGGAATATTTTGTTTGGCCAAAATTTGATAAGATACTTGAAAAGATTTTTAATGAGCTCTATGGACAGAAGTGGCAAAACTGGAAATGGCTATTCAGATACTGATAGAAACTTTTGTTTTAGGTCTCCTCCCCTAAGACAAAATACACAGTGAAATCTTATGAATTCCCTATTTTTTGGAAATCTCCCAAATTTAAAGAAGTAAACTGAAGATAATGTAGTTTGGTGAGTGGGTGAGCCCCATGATATCACTCAGGTTGCAACCCAATTCTTTGAAGAATTGAAAGCAACTGTCCTTGTCTTACAAATCATATCCTTTCAAGAACAGAAATCCAACTCTATAAGCAATTCAAACTCACCTATCCTTTTTCTCAATCCCAAACCTCCCCTATTCATCTCAAAATGCTTGCAGATATTGTAAAAGATCTGGCCATTATAAACAAAATTCCTATTTTGGAGAAAACTTACAATCTTTCCCTGTGCCTTTGAGATGTAAGTGTTCTACCTGGTCTTCTGTACAAACCAAAAGCCATCTCCCTTAAATGCAAACTTCAGGGAGATCATTCTTCTCCAGACAAAAAGGAAGCTATCTGGAAACCAGGCAAATTAAAACTTTTTAAAGTCTTCTCTACAAATAATAGTAAAAAGCTCAAGCAATCTGAGCAGGTAATCTTACATTATCTGACAGAAATACAATTTGGATCCAACTGTCCTTTTATACTATTGAGTTTTGCATTGTTGTACCTGTTCCCAAGCTAAAATTTAAAAGCAAGCTATAAAATATCTGTGTCTATATATTTATGTATGCTTATTTATGTATGTAATAGATGTGTGCATTTTTCTACTTCCAAATGGTATTGCCAAAATTAATTTATAAAAGAGCTCTATTTAATTGGGTTAAAGAAAAATAAGTGCTTATAAATTATTGTCTCAAAAATATAGAAACTAACCCAAATCAAGTTCATGTGATCTAGAATAATCTTTGGTAAATAAAGGCTAGTTTATGTTTGTTGGCTTAATTAAAACAGGCATCTCTTTAGGCTTATGAACATTAAATATAATGTAGGCATACAATTTTTATTCTACCTGGGTTTACTAAAAATTAAATAAGTCCATGCAATCTGTTACAGAATCTGTAAGCAAGAAACACACTTAAGAAGATGGCTAGCTATTTAATGTCTGATAAAACTTTCATGATTAAACATAACTTAAGAACAAATATATTAAAAGACGGAAGACAAAAATTCATAAATGAAATTTTCAACAATTATGTTTTATAGTATGCCCACTTAAAAAGTTTCCAAAATCTTTTTGATAACTTGAAACCTTAAAGTTACAACAAATCAAGTTAAGCGATAAATATTTGACTATCTAAATCATTTTCAAATAAGATAAAATACTTAATACATTAATTACTGAAGACAAGCTTACCTACTTTGGGTTCCTTACTGAGGAACTAAAAATATTTGGGTCTATTAGTAAATACGTCATAATGTTACCTTGAAAAACTTACTATGAGGAAGATATACTTCTAGAAACTAAGAAATGTATTTAAATATTTGTGAATGCGCAGACTGCTTTGTATAACATACTCAATAACTGCTTGCTTCTTAGTTTTCACTAGAAATTAAGGTTTTTTAGAATGAAGATTCTAATTAATATACATAATTAAAACCACTGAAAATAATAAGGGTGAAAGGAAACAACTATGTACAAAAAGTTGGTAAAAAAAGTAGAATAAGTATTTGGGATAAAGAAAGTTATAAAGAATATGTTTTTGTGAAGGGAAATGAGAGTAATTTTGTCCTAAAGTAGAATGACTGCATGAGAAAGAGGAAAAATATAGGTCAAATGGATATAAAAGAAAGCTGTAGGGGCGCCTGGGTGGCTCAGTGGGTTAAGCCTCTGCCTTCGGCTCAGGTCATGATCCCAGGGTCCTGGGATCAAGCCTCACATTGGGCTCTCTGCTCAGCGGGGAGCCTGCTTCCTCCTCTTCTGCCTGCCTCTCTGCCTGCTTGTGATCTCTGTCTGTCAAATAAATAAATAAAATCTTTAAAAAAAAAAAAGAAAAAGAAAAAGAAGGCCAAGACTGACAAGAATTTCTCTGAGTTTTTAAAGAATGAGGTGTTTTGGTTTTTTTTTAAGATTTTGCTTATTTATTTGACAATAGGAGACACAGCAAGAGAGAGAACACAAGAGGGTAAGTGGGAGAGGGAGAAGCAGGCTTTCCGCAGAGCAGGGAGTCTGATGTGGGGCTCAATCCCAGGACCCTGGGATCATGACCTAAGCCGAAGGCAGACAATGTCTGAGCCACCCAGGTACCCTAAAGAATGAGTTTTAATGTACATTAGTGCAAAATTAGAATGTGGTTTTTCTCTCTGTAAAAGGACAAAGTGCTCTTGGACTATTGGTATGCTCTTGATAAGAGATTATGAGAGGTATTTCGTTACCTTTTGGGTAATCTGCCTGGAAAGCAAAGACTTTTGTGTCTTACCAAGTTAATTTTCTGTTTAAGTTGTCTATCAAATCTTTGATACCTTGGAAAAATTAAGTCTTCTCAATATTAAAAAAGCAAATTTACAAAATTTTGCCTTTAAAATCTATTATCACTTTAGTTGAACAGATAATCATTTTTTAAACAATCTTCTTTTTTCTATTTATTTATTTGTCAGAGAGAGAGAGCACATGCACAAGCAGGGGAAGCAGCAGACAGAGAAAGAAGCAGGCTCCCTGATGGGCAAGGACCCTGATGTGGGGCTCAATCTCTGGACCCTGGGATCATGACCAGCTGAGCCACCCAGGCATCCCTAAACAGATAATTATTATTTCATAATGATCTATGATCATATTTAATCAAATGTTCAAACCTTTAACACTGTTGACAACTTATCAAATCAAATTTTAAATAGAGTCCTTCTGACTTCAAACTAACTTTTTTTTTTAAATACTCTGTGACAGAGTATTTTCTTATTTTTTTCTTTTTTTTTTAATTTGACAGACGGAGATCACAAGTAGGCAGTAGAAACAGGCAGAGAGAGAGGAGGAAGCAGGCTCCCTGCTGAGCAGAGAGCCCGATGTGGGGCTCGATCCCAGGACCCTGGGATCATGTCCTGAGCCGAAGGCAGAGGCTTTAACCCACTGAGCCACCCAGGCGCCCCTCAAACTAACTTTTAGATTTCCCAGAAGGGCCCAAGAAAATCTCAAAGAATTTCTCTCTCACCCTCGAAAAAAGAGATGTTAATTAAGTTTATTTGCCATGTTAAATTAGTTGGGAAGTACTTTATATATATACAGATATATGTATAGGTATTTCAGAAACTGTTTTAAGGCCATACACATTGTCAATACTCTCAGTATGTCACAGAAATAAATTTCTTTATCAAATAAACTCTCATCAGATCTTTAATGATGGCCATTTTCTAAGTCTTTTTATCATTTACAGTTACTGTTTTTATTTTGATGTATTCGCCAAAGTACTTCATCTTCAGAAAAATTTATGGAAAGGACTGACATGTACCCTAGAATACAGGATTCTGATAACTTTAATATTATACCACTGAACTGGGCAATAATTTCTAAAATTCTAATGGAAAAAGTGGGTTCAATTAAAATAAGAATAACATGAGGGGCGCCTGGGTGGCTCAGTGGGTTAAAGCCTCTGCCTTTGGCTCAGGTCATGGTCTCAGGGTCCTGGGATTGAGCCCCACATCGGGCTCTTTGCTCAGCGGGGAGTCTGCTTCCCCCTCTCTCTGCCTGCCTCTCGCCTACTTGTGATTTCTGTCAAATACATAAATAAAATCTTTATTAAAAAAATAAAAAAACATGAGAGTGAATGAAGTCATAAGGTTGATTATAATTTTTAATGACTTTGTTTGACCCAGCTCTTTAATGTTTTGATTTTTCAAGTTTAAGGAAACCTTTCTCTCTTTCCTCTTAAGCTATTTACAACAAAAAGCTATTTGGTAAAGTGTATTTCTGCAAACAGAATTGAAACATTTAATTTTCCTCCATACCTGATCCCTCCAGAATTTGGAAACTTACTCTTATTTTAATGGCAATATAGTTATTTGCATAAATGCAAGGAAAATCTGGGGTGCCTGGGTGGCTCAGTGGGTTAAGCCTTTGCCTTCGGCTCGGGTCATGATCTCGGGGTTCTGGGATCGAGCCCCGCATCGGGCTTTCTGCTTGGAGGGAGGCCTGCTTCCCTCTTTCCCTCTGCATGCCTCTCTGCCTACTTGTGATCTCTCTCTCTCTCTCTCTCTCAAATAAATAAACATAAAAAATTTTTTTAAATGCAAGGAAAATCTATTTTCTTTATAACAGGACACAATTAGAAACATTCGATATTTTACCAAGGTTTTGATTGGTACATATCTTTGATAATGATGTTCATAAAATCAGGTATGTCCAAACATTTTTAAGAAACTAATGTCGGGGGCGCCTGCATGGCTCTGTCAGTAAGCATCTGCCTTCAGCTCAGGTCACGATCCCAGGGTCCTGGGATCGTTCCTGGGATCCGTCCTGGGATCAGGCCTCGTGTCAGGCTCCCTGCTCAGCAGGAAGCCTGCTTCTCCCATTCCCACTCCCCCAGTTTGTCTTCCCTCTCTTGCTGTGTCTCTTTCTGTCAAATAGATAAGTGAAATCTTTAAAAACAAAACAAAACAACTAATGTTGACTTTATGGAACCAATAAAGCCCTTTGGAAATAACTGTGTGGTACCTTGCTTGAACTATTTGGTTTCCAAGTCTTACTAGGTAAGTAAGAAAGGTCACTTTCTGGCATCCCCAGTAACAGCAGGATATTTTGCAGAATAGAGGAATTCACTCCAATCTAAAGGTATCCTAGACAATGCCTGATGGTGAGTCTTTGCCTTGCCTTCCTAGCTTCACGAGTCTCCTTAAAAGTCCAATCCAGGATTTCTTGAGAGCTTGTTGGGAGGCTCTAGCAGGGAAGTGCAACTATTCCTATACCCTTAACTGATGAACAGTCCTCTCCTCTATTGGGGAAGGTCGTCCTCTTCAACTGAGCGCGCAGTTTCGGGAGGGATATACGCAGAGCGGTGAGGGAGGAAGGGGACACCCACCTAGCCAGCCGGATCAGCCGAATCAACCCTGGCAATCAATGGGGTGACAGATGTCACAGCCAGATCACACTCACATCCCCAATCCAGGATTTCTTATGAAAAGTTAGAGCAAAGCTGATTAAAAATAACCTTTGTGGTCAATTTTTATTCTTAGAAAATAATTAGGACACGTAAGGAGCCTGGACTCATTGTGCAAACAAATGAGTCTTACTTTTTGATTACCTCTGATAGAAATGGGGGTAACAATACAGAGAAAAAAACGTTTCAATGGAAAAATATAGCACACCCTTGTGGTATTAGGTTCTGGTCCTATTCACTCTCTTTGAGGCTGTGCTATCTACCCGTAAACTGGACTGGCCCTGAATTCTTCTAGTTTCCTGGAATAACTGGCTATACCTCTTTAAGCTAATGCTTCCAATTTTCTCCCACCCTCTAACTTGAAATCACAAAAATAAAGACAGCCCTCAAAACTCATTGGAAGGGATCATACCCAGTAACTACCCAGACAGCAGCCCTAACTACAGGACCTTGAACACTGGGTCCACATCTCCCAATTACAAAGTGTTCCTCCAAACTATAAAAACTGTACACTAACTGGAGATCTAAAATGAAAACTGACTGGATAGGTTCCACTACAGAAGCAAACAACACCTTAAGGTACAAAGTTCTCCCATCAAAACAGATCAAGATCTTCATTACCAATACGAAATTGCATCTCATCTGCTGTTCCACTACACTTCTATAATCAATGCACAAGACAATGCTATTTAACTCTGACAACCATCAATGAATATACTCCTAAGTCCACAGATATATAATAAAAATCCCTAGACCCCCCTGGATGAGGTGGTATTAGATAACAGAATCATTTCAGATTGCCTTTTGGCTGAACAAAGAAGAGTCTGTATCATAACAAGTATCTCTTGCTATACAGACTAGCACCTTTGGTGTCATACAAACATAAGAAAGCAACAAAAAACTCATTGTCACATTGATTTATTTCATATCAACTAATCTGGTTCATGGGGGTTAAGACTAAAGAGTATACTTCAGTCTCCTGATATTATCCTCCTGATAGACATCATTGTATATTCTCCCTGGAATGCAGTGTTCTCTCAAAGGTCTTAAATACTGGGGCGCCTGGATGGTTCAGTTGGTTAAGCATCTGCCTTTGAATCAGGTCACGATCCTAGGGTCTTAGGATCTAAACCCACACTGGGCTCCCTGCTTAACAGGGAGTCTGCTTCTCTCTCCCTCTACCCCTCCCCCCTGCTTGTTCTCTTACTCTCTTAAATAAATAAAATCTTTAAAAAAATTTTTAAAATAATGGTCTTAAACACATGTTCACAGCATGAGATAGTCTCACTGCACTTGGAGAAACAGACACGGATGGACAACAAGTAGAAGAATCCCAAGTTTACCTCGTCCCACAGATACAACTAGATTATGCCCACATCAGTATAAATAACCCAGAAAATGACCAAAAGACTGGCAGAACACTCTCCACAGCTAAATGTAGAGAAGAGGCTATGCTGAAGAGAATAGGAAGGGCAGAGATATAGTCGGGAGCAAAACGGACCTATGGGACTGTCTGTAGGAGGGAGGGACATAACAGGCACATAAGGAAAAGGAGCAGAAACAAACCCCAAGCACCCCAAGCACAGGGAATCAACACTGAGAAAATAAATACTCATAACATGTGGCTTCAAAACCACAGACACCTATTTTGCAAGTTCTTACAATCAGTGGGACTTAGCACCTAGAACTTTAAAAATGAGTGCTCTAGGAGAGCCAGGAGAGTAATAGGAAACTGAGTCTCTACCATTAAAGACACAGCACAACAAACAGCCCTGCTGAGACACAGCTTAGAGCAGTAGTGTGAAAAACACCTGGGTTACACAAGAGGGAGATTTGTTTACTAATCTCAGAGTGTGTGCTGGAGGGGCAGGATCCTTGAGAGAATTCTCCAAAAACAAAAGGGCTGGCAGGTGTCATTGCCCTGCCTCACCCTCAAGGCTAGATACACAAACACCTGCAGGAAACAGCACAGCACCAACAATCTCTACCTAGCTTATTAACAAACAATGCATACCACCCCTACATACTTCTGTGCATCTGTCCCCTCTATCCTAACTGGCTGCAGGTATTTCCCTGACAGCTGAGGGCCCTTTCCCATAGCAGACCTGCAGGGACCTTCCTGGAAACAAGCCCCTCCCCCACATTCTCCGGCAGACTGCTCCCTCTAATACACCCTTGGTTAGAGCCCATCCAAAGTGGTGCAACAAGCTGGGCAGTGTGCAAGCAGCCCAGACAGGGGCCAGCACCAGTCCAAAGTAACTCCTGCCCTGGTGAGAGGGGAAGAATCACACATATCAGTCTGACTGCAGTACTGGCAGCAGGCTGGGGCAGAAACCTGCAGTCCCGGCCCACCAATGGAAGCTTCTCAGGGAACAACACAGGGAAAAAACACAGTTCAGTACTACTATGTCTCTGGCAAATGCCTAGCATGACTCAACTCAAACCCAAGGCAGCCCCGGACTAGGCCATTAACAATACACAGGGACCAAACCCTGCCCAGCACAGGCAAAAAGAGCTATTGCAGAGACTGGACTGAAGCAAATGTTGCTCAGTAACAATAGTAGGGAGCATGCAATACACATAGGAGACACCCCTGAAGTGCCAGGTTGTGATGAACAGGGGACAGTATACTGCAGATTACTACAGGACCTATTTTTCATAAGGCCAAATTTCCAAGAGCAGGAGACACAGCTGAATTTCCTAAAACACAGAAACAGACACAAAGAGATAGCCAAATTGAGGAGACAGAGGAATATGTCCCAAATGAAAGAACAGAACAAAACTGCAGCAAAAGAGCTAAACAAACCACAGATGAATAATGTGCCTGACAGAGAATGTAAAGCAATGGTCATAAAGATTCTCACTGGACTGAAAAAGAGTGGAGGGCCTCAGTGAGACCTCAACAAAAGGACAGAAAACATAAAAAAGAACTAAAGAGAGATAAAGAACTCAATGAATGAAATTAGAAATATATTAGACGGAATGAACAGTAGATTAGAGGAAGCAGCACAGATAAGTGATCTCAAGGACAGAGTAATGGAATGCACTCAAGCTGAACAGGAGTAATAAAAAAAAATGAAAACAGCCTAAGGGAACTCAGCAACAAAATCAAGCATAGTAATATTTGCATGATAGGGATCCCAGAACGAGAAAGGAGAAAAAAGGAGGCAGAAGATTTATCTGAAGTCTGAAAACATCCCTAATCTGGAGAAGGAAACACAAATCTAGAAATCTAGATGTAGTAAGTACAGAGAGTCCCCAGTAAAAATCAGAGGGGTCCACACCAAGACACACAGTTACTAAAATGGGAAAAAGTGATAAAGAAGGAATTTGAAAGGCAGCAAGAGAAAAGAAAACAGTTACATAAAAGAGACACCCTTGGGGCGTCTGGGTGGCTCAGTTGTTAAGTGGCTGCCTTCGTTCGGCTCAGGTCACAATCTCAGGGTCCTGGGATCGAGCCTCACATCAGGCTCCCCGCTCAGTGGGGAGCCTTCTCTCTGCCTACTCTTCCTGTGTTCTCTCTCTCTCTCTCTGCCTACTCTTCCTGTGTTTTCTCTCTCTCTCTCTCTGTCAAATAAATAAAATCTTAAAAAAATAAAGACACACCCTTAAACTTATCCCCTGATTTTTCAACAGAAACTCTGCAGGCCAGCAGAGAGTGGCAAGACATAGTCCAAGCACTGAAAGAAAAAAAAGTAAAATGAACAATACTCTGTCCAGCAAGGCTATCAGAGGAGAGATAGAGTTTCCAAGACAACAAAAGTTAAAGGAATTCATCACCACTGAACAAGCCCTACAAGAAATGTTAAGAGGTGGGCAGAGGGTGGGGGCGGGAGGGCACACCCGGCTGGCTCAGTTGGTGGAGTACGCAACTCTTAATCTTGAGGTTGTGAGTTTGAACCCCAAACTGGGCATAGAGATTACTTAAAAATAAAAATCTTAAAAAAAAAAAAAAAAGATTAAAGGGACTCCGAGTAGAAAGGAAAGACTGTAAGCAGGAGTAAGAAATGTAGGAAGCACAAAAGCAGTAAAATTATATCTAGATAAATCAGTCCAAGGATTCACAAAATATAAGGATGTAAAATGTGACACCATAAACCTAAAACGTCTGCTTGGATATTCTTCTCTCCCTCTGCCCCTTCACCCACTCATGCTTGCTTGCTTGCTCTCTCTCAGATAAATAAAATATTCTGTTAAATAAATAAATAAAATAATAAAATGAAATCTTTAAAGAAAAGAAAAAAACTAATCCATAATAATACAAGAATAGTAGGGGACTCTAATACCCCATTTACATCAATGGACAGATCATCCAAACAGAAAATCAAGGAAACAGTGGCTTTAAATTCCACCCTCAAGCACAGAATACACATTCAAGTACATGTGGAACATTCTCCAGAAGAGATCACACATTATGCCACAAAACAAATATCAACAAATTCAAAGATCAAAGTCATACCACACATCTTTTCTGATCACAACACTGTGAAACTAGAAATCAACTCCATGAAAAAAATCTGGAAAAAGTACAAATATATGGAGGTTAAATAATATGCTACAATATTATATATGTTATATATATTATATTTATACAACACACAAACAATGAATGGGTATAGCAAGAAAACAAAGAGGGAATCAAAAAATACACGGAAACAAATGAAAATGAAAACACAATGGTCGGGACACCTAGGTGGCTCAGTGGTTTAAGCATCTGCCTTTGGCTCAGGTCATGATCCCAGGGTCCTGGGATCAAGCACCGTGTCAGGCTCCCTGCTCAACTGGAAACCAGCTTCCCCGTCTCCACCCCATTTGTGCTCTCTCTTGCTATCTGTCTCTCTCCCTCAAATAAATAACATAAAATAAGAAAACACAATGGTCCAAAATCTTTGGGATGCAGCAAAACCAGTTCTAAGAGGGAAGTTTGTAACAATACAGGCCTACCTCAACAAGCAAGAAAAATGTCAAATAAACAACTTAACCTTAGACCTAACAGAGCTAGAAAAAGAACAAATGAAACCCCAAACCAGTAGAAAGGAAATAATAAGGACTAGAGTAGAAATAAATAAAATAGACACACACACAAAAAAAACAAACCAATACCAGGAGTTGGTTCTTTGAAAAGTTCAATAAAATTAGTAAATCTTTAGCTAGACTCATAGAGAGAGAACTCAAACAAAATCAGAAATGAAAGAGGAGACAACAACAAATATAGAAATATAAAGGATTATAGGAAAATATCATGAAAACTTACAACCTAACAAACTGGATGACCTGGGTAGGAATGGACAAATTAGTAGAAACATATAACCTTCCAAAACTGAATCAGGAATAAATAGAAAAAAATTTTTTTTTCTTTTTCTTTTCTTTTTTAAGAAATAGAAAATTTGAATAGGCCATTTACCAGCAAGGAAATCAAATCAGTAATCCAAAAAAACCTCTTGGGGCACCTGGGTGGCTCAGTCGGTTGAGGCCTCTGCCTTCGGCTCAGGTCATGATCTCAGGGTCCTGGGATCGGGCCCCACATCGGGCTCTCTGCTCGGCAGGGAGCCTGCTTCCCCTCTCTCTGCCTGCCTCTCTGCCTACTTATGATCTCTGTCTATAAAATAAATAAATAAAAATCTTTAAAAAAAAAAGAACAATTCCATTTACAATTTCACCAAAAATAACAATATACCTAGGGAATAAACTTAATCACAGAAGTAAAAAGTCCTGTTGAAAAACCCTGATGAAACAAATTAAAGATAACACATAAAAATGGAAAGATATTGCATGCTCATGGATTAGAAGAACAAACATTGTTAAAATGTCCATAGTAGGGGTGCCTGGGTGGCTCAGTGGGTTAAAGCCTCTGCCTTCGGCTCAGGTCATGATCCCAGAGTCCTGGGATCGAGCCCCGAACCAGTCTCTCTGCTCAGCAGGAAGCCTGCTTCTCCCCTCTCTCTCTGCCTGCCTCTCTGCCTACTTGTGATCTCTATCTGTCAAATAAATAAATAAAATCTTAAAAAAAAAATGTTCATAGTACCCAAAACCATCTACAATGCAATCCCTACCAAACACCAACCTCATTTTTCCCAGAACTAGAACAAATAATCCTAAAATTTGTATAGAACCACAAAAGACTCCAAGTAGCAAAAGCAATCTTGAGAAGATACTAGAGGTAACACAATCCTGGATTTCAAGATATATGATAAAATTATAATTATCAAAGCAATAACAGTATTGACACAAAAATAGATGCACAGATCAATGGAACAGAATAGAGAGCCCCCAAATAATTCCACCATTATGTGACCAATTAATCTACAGCAAAGGAAATAAGAATATGCAATGGCAAAAAGATTGTCTTCAACAAATGGTGTTGGGAAACTGGACAGCTACATGACAAAAAACGAAACGAGACCACTTTCTTACACCATACACAAAAATAAACTCAAGACAGATTAAGAACTGAAATGTGAGACCTGAAGCCATAAAAATCCTTGAAGGGAGCACAGGCAATAATTTCTCTAACATCGACCATAGCAACATTTTTCTAGATGTCTCCCGAGGCAAGGAAAACAAAACCAAAAATAAACTACTGTGACTACCTACATCAAAATAAAAAGCTTTTGTATAGCAAAACAATCAACAAAACTAAAAGAACCTACCGAATGGGAGAAGATATTTGCAAATAACATATCTGATAAAAAAAAACCTAGTATCTAAAGTATATAAAGAACTTATACAACTTAATATCAAAAAACAATCCAATTATAAAATGGGCAGAAGACATAAACAGACATTTCTCCAAGAAGACATACAAATGGTCACCAGACACATGAAAAGATGCTTGACATCACTCATTATCAGGGAACTGCAAATCAAAACCACAATGAGACATCACCTCCCATGTATCAGAATGGCTAAAATCAAAAACATAAGAAAAAACAAGTGTTGGCAAGGATATGGAGAAAAGGGAACTCTCACGCTTTGTTGGTGGGAATATAAGCTGGTACTGCCACTGTGGAAAACAGCATAATATTTCTTCAAAAAATTAAGAATAGATTTACCACATGATCCAGTAATTCCATTACTGGGTGTTTACCCAAAGAATCTGAAAACACTAATTCAAAAATATCTATGCCACCCAATGTTTACTACAGCATTATTCACAACAGGAAAAATATGGAAATAACCCACATGTCCATCAATAAATGAATGGATAAAGAAGATGTGATACACAAACACATAGAAACACACACACACACATAGACACATAGAGGACTATTACTCTGCCATAAAAAAAAGAATGAAGGGGCACCTGGGTGGCTCAGTCAGTTAAGTGTGTGTCTTTGGCTCAGGTCATGATCTCAGGGTCCTGGGATTGAGCCCCATGTCATGCTCCCCGCTTATTAGGGAGTCAGTTTCTTCCTCTCCTTCACCCCCACTCATACTTACTGTCTCTCCCAAATAAATAAATCTTTAAAACCAAAAGAATAAAATCTTGCTATTTGCAATGCCACAGATGGATACAGAGGGCATAGGCTTAGTGCAGTAAGTTAGTCAAAGAAAGATAAATACCTTATGATTTTACTCATCTGTGGAATTTAAGAAATAAATGAACAAAGAATTAAAGTGACAAACCAAAAAACAGATTCTTAACTATGGAAAACTGATAGTAACCACAAGGGAGGTATGTGGGGAGATAGGGGAAACAGGTGAATAGATTAATAGTATACTTATGGGGCACCTAGGTGGCTCAGTGGGTTAAGCCTTTGCCTTGGGCTCAGGTCATGATCCCAGGGTCCTGGGATCGAGCCCCTCATAGGGCTCTCTGCTCAGCGGGGAGCCTGCTTCCTGCCTCTCTGCCTACTTGTGATCTCTCACTCTGTCAAATAAATAAATAAAATCTTTTTAAAAAAAGAAAAAAAATAGTACATTTACGGTGATGAGCACTGAATAATGTATAGAAATGGTGAATCACTATATTGTACACATGAAACTAAACACTGTATGTTAACTACAATGGAATTAAAATACAATATAAAAAATTCTTCCACAGACCTGACATTGTAACCTATAACTTTCATGACAAGAACACCTTAACCATGATCAAGACTAAGAAAGTACTCTAATATCAAATTACGGTTCAATCTCTCATGTATGAGATGATGACCAAAAAGGAGGAACTGTTTAATAAAATAAGGCCATTAGATTGAGGTGACTTTAATGCCTTTAGTAACCTACATAAGCAAACCAAAATCTAAGTTTGAAATGCCTCAAGTCTAAGACATCAAAACCCAAGAACAAAAAATCAAAAACAGCCAACTAGGCCTTCCCAAATAACGCAATTGCTTAAGCCATTGTCAATCAAATTATTTCCCTGTTTTGCTTCCACCTCTTCTCTATAAATATCTTTCCCCTAGTTCCTGTCAGTAGAATACTCCTAACTATTTCAAGCTTGGACACTGCCAAACTAGAATCAGTTTTATTCAATTAAACTCTTGAAATTTTTTTTTTAAGATTTTTTTAAAATTTATTTATTAGAGAGAGAGAGAACACAGGCAGACAGAGAGGCAGGCAGAGGCAGAGGGAGAAGCAGGTTCCCTGCCAAGCAAGGAGCCCAATGTGGGACTCGATCCCAGGACGCTGGGATCATGACCTGAGCTGAAGGCAGCCACTTAACCAACTGAGCCACCCAGGCGTCCCTAAACTCTTGAAATTTTTAACATGCCTCAGTTTATCTTTTAACAGCAGTTACTCTGTCTTTGTGTATGTGTACATTTCTCTGTGTGCACTCACGCACACACATTCATATATTTGTGTGTGCTTTCTATGAAAAAGAAAGCAAGAAACCTTCATTGTTCCATTGCTTTATTATTTCCAAAATGATCAGAATAGAAATAAGTATTCTTTTTTTCTTTTTTAATTTATTTATTAGTTAGAGAGAGAGAGAGAGCACAGGCAGACAGAGAGGCAGGCAGAGGCAGAGGGAGAAGCAGGCTCCCTGTCGAGCAAGGAGCCCGATGTGGGACTCGATCCCAGGACGCTGGGATCATGACCTGAGCCGAAGGCAGCCGCTTAACCAACTGAGCCACCCAGGCGTCCCTAGAAATAAGTATTCTGTACAGGCATGAGCCATGTGGGGACAAAAGGTTCAGGTTTTAGATTTCCTCTTAGTTTTACTATAGTATCAACAGTAACTTGCAAAGTGGGCAGAAACACTGCAACTACTAATGAAACTACCTGAAAGTACTCTCAACAGCAAACTACTGGCCTGCATTTGTTTGTTCCAATTTTTTAAATAAAGCACATGAAACACAACATGGAAAACAGGATTGAATATGTAATTTGTTCTTTTCCCCAACTTCAATTTTTGGGAAATATTTTATCTCTGTTTAAAAGACTCAGCCTAAGAATACCCCAGAATGAGAACACAGGCTTCAGGATTAAAAAGATCTCTTTACCAAATGCAAAATCCCAAACAAGTTAACAAATTTCTTTGAGCCTCCATTTCTTCCGTTTTCAAATGGAACTTGTAATACTAATCTCAAACAACAGTGGCAAGATTTAAAAGAGATAATATATAAAAGCATGAAATAGTATCCAGCACAAGGCAGGCACATTTTTCTTTTTTGCTTCCTTCCCTCATTTACAGTTATTCCATGAGCAGTTTCCTGATTCTTAAGGGCAGATAATTCTTTAGAAATCTTTACTTACAGGGTACCTGGGTAGCTCAGTCAGTTAAGCATCTGCCTTCAGCTTGGGTCATGGTCCTGGGGTCCTAGGATCGAGCCCCATGTCAGGCTCCCTGCTTGGCAGGAAGTCTGCTTCTCCCTTTCCCTCTGCCCCTCCCCTTGCTCGTGTTCTCTCTTGCTCTCTCTCAAATGAATAAATAAAATTAAAAAAAAAAAAAAAAAGGAAATCTTTACTCACAACTCTTAATGGCAACTGAAGAAAAGACTACAGTCATTTGGGCTTGTTAGAGAAAGGGTTCAATAATAAAATCAAAATTCTAAAATAGAAATGATAAGGCAATTTGGGTTTTTAAATGTCAAAGAAACAGTAAAATGTTGACAAGTGGAATGCCCTTTAAGTTTCAAATCTTTTTATTGGTCTGCCTTTATTTTAAGATCAAGATTTTAAAGATGACATTAGTTTATGGAGATTTCAACTCAGCCAGCTAAGCAAGCACACCAAAAAAGCCAAGGTAAAAGTCTTTGGCAAAAATAGAAAATGAGTCTCCAAAAAAGACTGCAAATCCTGTCCTTACACAGAAAAAAGACCGTTTTACTCAAAACTATATGGCAATTTAAAATATTTCAATATGGTAGTTCAAAGAGGTACAAAGAAGTAAAATAAAAACCATGCTATAATAAAAACAAGAAAAGTTATTATCACAGGAATGAATCTAGAAAGTTATGCATTTTGTTTTAATGGGTGAGGGGGGCTTCAACATGTGCTTCTACCTTCATTTTTAATTTTCTTCACTAATAATCTTAAAGTGAATATTAGGGATGGTTTTTTGAGGGAGGGGGTTGTTTGTTTTACTTTTTAAATTAACAAAGCTTAAGGGGACTATTTAAATCTTTTCCCTAGTGTCCCTTCCCGTAATGATCTTTTTTTTTTTTTTTTTTTTTGAGAGAGAGAGTATGCCACTCATACACGAAGGCACATGCCCAAGCTAGGAGGAGGTGGTGGTGCTGGGCAGAGGGAGAGGAGGAGGGAGAGAGAATCTTAAGGAAGCTCTATGCCCAGCATAAAGCCCAACACCGGGCTTGATCTTATGACCATGAGATCATGACCTGAGCCAAAATCAAGAGTTAGATGCTTAATGTTCCTAATGTCCTCCCCTAATGTTCTTTTAGGGATCTGAATTAATATTAGATGAATAAATATTTGGAAGAAATCTAAATAATTTCATTCTTGAAGTAAAAATTAAATTATTTTGTGACCTTGTAAAACAGATTTGAACTAAAATTTTTAAAAGCCATCTTTCTCCTATCCATTTTTTTTTTAATTTTTTTTTTTAATTTGTCAGAGAGAGAGAGAGAGAGAGAGAGAGCGCACAGGCAGACAGAGTGGTAGGCAGAGGCAGAGGGAGAAGCAGGCTCCCCGCCGAGCAAGGAGCCCGATGTGGGACTCGATCCCAGGACACTGGGATCATGACCCCAGCCGAAGGCAGCCGCTTAACCAACTGAGACATCCAGGCGTCCCTCCTATCCATTTTTTAAAGCACCTAAAAAATTATTCTATCTACTATACGTGATCTTAAAATCAAGCTATCTGATAGAGACTAGAGGAAGAGAACTGAAAGTTCAGAAATAAACCCTTATATTTATGGTCAACTGATTTTTTTTTTTAATTTGACAGAGAGATAGAGAGCACAAGTAGGTAGAGTGGCAGGCAGAGAGGGACAGGGAGAAGCAGGCTCTACACCAAGCATAGAACCCGATGCAGGACTTGATCCCAGAACCCTGGGATCATGACCTAAGCCAAAGGCAGCCACCGCACCGACTGAACCACCCAGCCACCCTTGGTCAATTGATTTTTGACAGATGAAAAGGCAATCCAGATTAGATAAAAGAGTCCTCAACAAAAAGGGCTTGGTTAATCATACATCCACATGCACAAAGTTTAATTTAGACTGTATTTCCCCACTTTCTATTATCACATCCCTAAGGAGTACCTCTAGATATTTTAAACCTAACTGTGCCCTCCACGCATAAATTTTAACAACATAAATTTCATGTATCTGTTCATGTACTGTAAATACATTTCTGCTTTTCATACAAAAACAGTGATTTTTTTTTTTTCATTCTTCAAGAACCAATTCTTAGGGCACCTGAATGGCTCAGTGAATTAAGCATCCAACTCTTGGTTTGGGCTCAGGTCATGATCTCAAGGTCCTGAGATTGAGTGCTGTGTTGGGCTCCATGCTCACAGGGAGTCTATTTGTGGATCCTCTCTCTCACACTGCCTCTGCCCCTCCCCTTGTCTGTCTCTAAAATAAATTAATTAATTAAATTTTTTTTAAAAGAACCAAATTAATTCAATGGATCATAGATAAAAATGTAAAACCTAAAACTATGAAACTTTTTCGGGAAAAAAAAAAACAGAAGAGAACTTTTGGTTACACAAAGAGTTAAATACAATATCAAAAGTACAACCCAGGGACGCCTGGGTGGCTCAGTTGGTTAAACGGCTGCCTTCAGCTCGGGTCATGATCCCGGCGTCCTGGGATCGAGTCCCATATCGGGCTCCTTGTTTGGCAGAGAGCCTGCTTCTCCCTCTGCCTCTGCCTGCCACTCTGTCTGCCTGTGCCCACTCTCTCTCCCTCTTTCTCACAAATAAATAAATAAATAAAATCTTTTTTTAAAAAAGTACAACCCATAAGAAAACAAATTCATGTATTGGTCTTCATCAAAATCAAATACTTTAGCAAGCTCAAAAAATACCATTAAGAAAATTAAATGACAAGCCATAGGCTAGGAGAAAATATTTGCAAGTAATATTCCTGGAAAAAGACTTGTATCCAGAGTATATTTTTTAGGAAGTTCTTATAACTCAATAACAAAATGACCCAGTTAAAAATGGGTATAAGACTTAAAACGACAGGGGCGCCTGGGTGGCTCAGGGGGTTAAAGCCTCTGCCTTCAGCTCAGGTCATGATCCCCATTCTGGGATCGAGCCCTGCATTGGGCTCTTTGCTCGGTGGGGAGCCTGCTTGCCCCTCTTTCTCTGCCTGCCTCTCTGCCTACTTGTGATCTCTGTCTGTCAAATAAATAAATAAATAAAATCTTTAAAAAAAAAAAAAAGACTTAAAAAGACACTTTACAAAAGAAAATATGGGAAGGACTAATAAGCACATAAACATGCTCAACACATCAGTCATTTGAGACATGTAAACTAAAACCAAAATAAGATACTAGTACATACTTTTTCAAATGTCAAAAATTAAAAAGACCATCATAACAAGTGTTGGGAAAATGTTAAAGAACTGAAACTCTCATACACTATTGGTAGGAAGTATAATGCAGGACGCCCTGGGTGGCTCAGGTGGTCAGGCGAGTTCCTTCAGTTCAGATCATGATCCTGGAGTCCCAGGATCCAGTCCCACATCAAGCTCCCTCCTTGGTAGGGAGTCTGCTTCTCCCTCTGGCCCTTCCCCCTCTCATGCTTTCTCTCTCTCTCTCTCTCTCTCGCATTCTGTCTCAAATAAATAAAATCGTTTAAAAATATATATATATACACACATATATATGTGTGTGTGTGTGTGTGTGTGTGTGTATATATACACACACATATATATACAGTACAACCATTTTTAAGAACAGTTCAAAGGAAAAAAAAAAAAAAAAAAGAACAGTTCAAAGGAAACTAGGAACTGGTTCTTTGAAAGAATTAGTAAGATTGATAAACCCCTGGCCAGATTTAGCATAAAGGGAAAGGACCCAAATAAATAAAATCATGAATGAAAGAGGAGAGATCAAAACCAACACCAAAGAAATACAAACAATTATAAGAACATATTATGAGCAACTATATGCCAGCAAATTAAACAATCTAGAAGAAACAGATGCATTCCTAGAGATTTATAAACTACCAAAACTGAACCAGGAAGAAATAGAAACCTGAACAGACCTGCTGAATACAGGAATTCAGTAAGGTGGCAGGATATAAAATCAATGCACAGAAATCAGTTGCATTTCTATACACCAACATCAAAGAGAAATTAAGGAATTGATCCCATTTGTAATTGCACCCAACACCATTAGCTACCAAGGAATAAATCTAACCAAAGAGGTAAAAAATCTACACTCAGAAAACTATAGAATACTCATGAAAGAAATTGAGGAAGACACAAAGAGATGGAAAAACGTTTCATGCACATGGATTGGAAGAACAAATATTGTGAAAATGTCTATGCTACCTATAGCAATCTACACATTTAATGTAATCCCTATCAAAATACCATCAACTTTTTTCAAAGAAATGGAACAAATAATCTTAAAATTAGTATGGAATCAGAAAAGACTCCGAACAGCCAGAGGAATATTGAAAAAGAAAAGCAAAGCTCATAGAATCACAATTCCGGACTTCAAGCTCTATTACAAAGCTGTAATCATCAAGACAATATGGTACTGGCACAAAAACACAGACACATAGATCAATGGAACAGAATAGAGAACCCAGAAATGGAACCCCAACTCCATGGTCAACTAATCTTCAACAAAGCAGGAAAGAATGTAGTGTTGGGAAAATTGGACAACGATATGCAGAAGGATAAAACTGGACCATTTCCTTTTATCACACAAAAACAGACTCAAAATGATGAAAGACCTCAATGTGAGACAGGAATCCACCAAAATCCTTGAGAAGAACACAGGCAACAATCTCTTCCACCTCAGCTGTAGCAACTTCTTCCTAGATACATTGCCAAAGGCTAGGGAAGGAAGGGCAAATATGAACTATTGGGACTTCATCAAGATAAAAAGCTTAGGCACAGCAAAGGAAACCGTGAACAAAACCAAACCAACAGAATGGGAGAAGATATTTGCAAATGACATATCAGATGAAGGGCTAGTATCTAAAATCTATAAAGAACTTATCAAATTCAACACCTAAAGAACAAATAATCCAATCAAGAAATGGGCAGAAGACATGAACAGACATTTCTGCGAAGAAGATATCCAAATTGCCAACAGACACATGAAAAAGTGCTCAACATCACTCGGCATCAGGAAAATACAAATCAAAACCACAGTGAGATACCACCTCACACCAGTCAGAATGGCTAAAATTAACCAGCCAGGAAATGACAAGTATTGGCAAGGATGCGGAGAAAGGGAACCCTCTTACACTACTGGTAGGAATGCAAGCTGGTGCAGCCACTCTGGAAAACACTATGGAGATTCCCCAAAAGCTGAAAATAGAGCTACCCTACAACCCAGCAATTGCACCACTGGGAATTTACCCTAAAGATACAAAATGTAGTGATCCGAAGGGGCACCTGCACCCCAATGTTTATAGCAGCAATGTCCACAATAGCCAAACTATGGAAAGAGTCTAGATGCCCATTAACGTATGAGTGGATAAAGAAGATGTGAGGGAGACTCGTATATATATATATGGAGGTTTACACAGCCATCAAAAAAAAAAACCCAAAATCTTACCATTCGCAACGACATGGATGGAACCAGAGGGTATAATGCTAAGTGAAATAAGTCAATCAGAGAAAGACAGTTATCATATGCTCTCACTGATATGAGGAATTTGAGAAACAAGATAGAGGATCATAGAGAAAGGGGGGGGGAATGAGACAAGAAACCAGAGAGGGAGACAAAACTTAAGAGTTTTTTGGGTCAAGGAAACAAAGTGGGGGCTGGGGGGGGAAAGGGGGTGGGTGGGATGGGGTGACTGGGTAACGAACACTGGGGAGGGTATTTGCTATGGTGAATGCTGTGAATTGTGTAAAACTGATCAATCACAGACCTCTACCCTGAAACAAATAATACATTATATGTTAATAAAAAAAAAAGTTCAACATTTGCAACAACATGAATGAAATGTGCAACGTGAAATAAGCATGATGGAGAAAGACAAATACTTCGTGGTATTATATGTGGAAGCTAAAAAATCAAAAAGTCAAACTCAGAAACAGGAAATAGAAAAAAAGTGGTTGCCAGAGGCTGGCAGGGGAGAAAATATGTAGAAGTCGATAAAAGGATACAAACTTATAGTTATAACTTACAGGTATAAAATTAATAATAATAAAATTTATAACTTACAGTTATAAAATTAATAAGGCCAGGTGATCTAATGTATTACAAGATGACTATAGCAGATGTAACACTGCTGTATAATTAAAATTGGTTAAGAGAATAGAACTTACGGGGGCCTGAGTGGCTCAATGGGTTAAAGCCTCTGCCTTCAGCTCAGGTGGTGATCCCAGGGTCCTGGGATCAAGCCCCGCATTGGGCTCTCTGCTCGGCAGGGAGCCTGCTTCCCTTCCTCTCTCTCTGCCTACTTGTGATCTCTGTCTGTCAAATAAATAAATAACATCTTTAAAAAAAAAGAGAGAGAGAATAGAACTTATGCTGTTCCACAAAAAAAGGGGAGCAGGGGGTAAATATGTGAGATGATGGATGTGTTAACTAACTCAGTGGCGCAGTATCTTTTCACAATGTACACCTACGTCAAATCACTACATTGCCCACTTTACGTATCTTACAATTATGTCAATTACACTTCAATAAAGCTGGAAAAAGAAAGAGAATACTTTGGCAGTTTCTTTTTTCTTTTAAGATTTTACTTATTTATCAGGAAAAGAGAGAATACAAGCAGGGGGAGCAGCAGGCAGAGGGAGAGAGAGAAGCAGGCTTCCAACTGAGCAAGGAGCCTGGGATGGGACTCGATCCCAAAACTCTGGGATCATGACCTGAGCCAAAGGCAGATGCTTAACCAACTCAACTGCCCAGGCATCCCTAATTTGGCAGTTTCTTAAAAAGTTAAATATAGGGGCGCCTGGGTGGCTCAGCGGGTTAAGGCTGCTGCCTTTGGCTCAGGTCATGATTCCAGCGTCATGGGATCGAGCCCCGCGTCGGGCTCTCTGCTCTGCGGACAGCCTGCTTCCTCCTCTCTCTCTGCCTCTCTGCCTACTTGTGATCTCTGTCTGTCAAATAAATAAATAAAATCTTTAATAAAAAAAAAAAGTTAAATATATACCTACCAGTTGACCCAGCCATTTCACTCTTAGGTATTTACCTAAGAAAAATGAAAGCATATATCCATACAAAGACATACACAAAGTCATGGAGTTAGAGTAGGCAGTTAGTTAAGTTCTAACAGGATACCTGAGGCCAGAGGCCAAAGGAAGTCATGACCAGCTTTGGAAAAGTCAGAGGCCTATCCTGACAGCACTTCACAAGAAGCCAAATCAAACCAAACAGGCTAAAGATGACAGGTGCCATGACAGAAAACCTCTGACCCAATAAGGAAGAAATGGCACGAAACCCTGCTTCTAAGAAATTCCGCCCCAAGTAATAACTACTCCACCTCCTAGCTTAAACCGTCAGTAAGTGATAGAAACCCAAAGCCCAAGGCACACAGTGCTCTCTCTCTCTCTCCCGTCCTGTTTCTCTCTCACCAACTCTCACAACTCCAGAGTGTACTTTCACTTTAACAAACTTCTCCACTTGTGTCAGTGGTTCACACTGTGCTCTCTTTGTCCTTGAATTCCTTCTCATGAAGGAATTATGAAGGAAGGAAATCAAGAAGCTTCCATGACATCTTTGGGACAGACTAGGTTGACACCCATGTCTGGGGGTTCCCAGCAATAACAGCAGCCTTATTTTCAGTAGTCCCAAACTAGAAACAATCCAAATGTCCATCAATACAAGAGTGAATAACAGACTGTGAAATATTGTTATCAAACTATCATAGCTACTAACTCAGGAAAACGAATGGGTAAGCCCTAGCATGCTGCTGGCAGACTGTTTGGTCCAAGGGAATCCCAAGGAGTCTGGACAAATCAAAAGCATTGCTCTTGATGGGGTTTGCCAACACCATTGCTGACTAAACTCAGATAAACTCATAGAAAGAGAAGCCAGTAACTCAACAGAAGAGGTTTTGTTAAAGAGAAAGGAAAAAAATTATTTTGGGTGCTGGGAGCCAGGGGAGGTGGCACATTCAAGCCTTAATAATCAACCTCTCCACGTGTAAGAAGGACACCTAGAGTTTTATAAGAAGAGGTTGAGGGCTTATGTGCAAGAGATCAGGCAGAGTGCATGTGACCATGTGTGGGGGTCGGTATGTGTTCAGCCTAGAATCGTGGGCAGGGAATGGGAGGCATGTGATATGGTCTTCTAAGCATCCCTTTGCTATCAGGGCTTTTCTGGCAGTTGGAATGTTCCAGTCACTGTCGATGCCTTAGAAAGTCCAGTAAGAAATAACTGTTGGGGTCTACAGTTGAGAAAGAGGGATCACTGATAATATCATACAATGGACTACTACTCAGCAATAAAAAGGAATGAGCTGTTGAAAGAGGCAACATGAATGAATCTCAAATAATTTATTATGCTAAGTGAAGGTAGCCAGACTAAAAAAAAAGTATATATGGTATGCTTCTATTTATATAAGACTTTAGAAAATTTAAACTATAGTAAAAAAAGCAGTTGTTTCCCCAGGCAGAAAGATATTGGGAAACGCAGGAAGAAGGAATTAAAAAAGGAACACTTGGATATATACAATGGAATATTACTCGGCCATCAGAAAGGACGAATACCCAACTTTTGTATCAACATGGACGAGACTGGAGGAGATTATGCTGAGTGAAATAAGTCAAGCTGATTAAGTCAATTATCATATGGTTTCACTTACTTGTAGAACATAAGGAATAATATGGAGGACATCAGAAGGAAAAGAAAAGTGAATTCAGGGAAATTGGAGGGGGAGATGAACCATGAGAGACTGTGGACTCTGAGAAACAAACTGAGGGTTTTAGACAGGAAGGGTGTTGGGGGGATGGGTGAGCCCAGTGGTGGGTGTTAAGGAGGGTGCATACTACACAGACCACTGGGTATGGTACACAAACAATGAATCTCGGAACACTGAAAAAATAAAATAAAATTTAAAAAAAAAAGGACACGGGAAAATTCTAGGAGTGATATAAGTTTATAATATTAATCATGTTTATAGTTTCATAGGTATATACACATATCACTTTACTGAATTATGTTTTAAATATGTAAATTTATTATACATCCATTATACTGTAATAAATCTGTTTAAAAAAAATAAGATCTCAGGTAAGAATTTTAATATATTTGAGAAAGATTCTAACATTGTGGAGACCCATTCAGACCCCTGATATAAAGATTATGTTAAAGTGAAAATATCTGAGCTAAGGAAGATACAAAAAGAAACCTTTATTTGAATTTTCCTTATCTGAATAAACTAGAGCCTCTAAAATATACAGCTGCCATTAACCATGCCCCACCCTAATGCCCCCAAAAATATGAATTCAAAGGTATATGTGCACCCCAATGTTCATAGTAGTATTATCTACAATAGCAAAATTAGAGAAACAGCCCAAGCATCCATCTACTGATGAGTGGATAATGGAGATATAGGTATACACACACACACACACACACACACACACACACAGGAACATTATTCAGCCATAAACAGGAATGAAATCATGCCATTTGCAATAATGTGGATTGAGCTAAAGAGTATTATTGCCAAATAAGCTAGTCAGAGAAAGATAAATACCATATGATTTCACTCATATGTGGAATTTTTTTTAAAAGATTTTATTTATTTATTTGACAAAGAGAGAGAGAGAGAGATCACAAGTAGGCAGAGAGTCAGGCAGAGGGGAAGGGAGAAGCAGCCCCCCCCCCCCACCCAGCAGAGAGCCTGATGCGGGGCCCGATCCCAGGACCCTGAGATCATGACCCGAGCCAAAGGCAGAGGCCCAACCATTGAGCCCACCCAGGCGCCCATATGTGGAATTTAAGAAACAAAACAAATGAGCAAAGGGAAAAAGAGAGGCAAACCAAGAAATAGACTCTTAACTCTAGAGAACACAATGATGGTTATCAGAGGGGGAGGTGATGGGGATTAAGGAAAATACTTATTACGATGAGCACCATGAGTTATACAGAAGTGTTGGATCACAATATTGTATGCCTGAAAATAGTATTATGCATGTTAACTACCCAGAATTTAAATAAAACCTTAAAAAAAAAAAAGCTCAACAGAACTTTCTGCATCTTCCCACTGAAGCCTAAACTGCCCCCCAACTTTGTTTAGTATATAAACTTTTTTATCTGTGGCTACTGAGTAAGTTACAACTGAGCACTACCTTATCAATGGCAAATAAAACTTGTCTTTTCTGTTAATCCACCCATTGTCAGTTAATTTACAGACCTCCAAGAAATGGACCAACCTGGAATGTTGGAAGAGGGAAATTTTTCTCCCAACAATTTTGGCAAAGAGGATGGGATTAGTAAAACTCTTTGCTGACTCTGGAGAACACAGCTGAGATCTCAAGACCTCTGACCAAATAGGTCAGGGTCCAGTGAGCAAGGGTGGCAAAAGCCTTTAGAAACACTGGTAGAGGGGCACCTGGGTGGCTCAGTGGGTTAAGCCTCTGCCTTCGGCTCAAGTCATGATCCCAGGGTCCTGGGATTGAGTCCCGCATTGGGCTCTCTGCTCAGCGGGGAGCCTGCTTCCCCCTCTCTCTCTGCCTGTCTCTCGGCCTATTGTGATCTGTCTGTCAAATAAATAAATAATATATTAAAAAAAGAAAGAAAGAAAGAAACACTGATAGAAACTAGTTCTTTGGTATTGTGACTCCTGGTCTGAGTAATCTTATTATAGATCCATTACCTCCCAGAGATAACCACTGTGTCCCATCTGTTTTATTTTCTGTCCTGAGAGCACAGCTTCCATCCGGTGAGAAAGCTCACTCACTCATGTTCCACCTTCTGTGGGTGCAGATTGTTGGGCATGCATCTATGAGCAGCCAGCTACCACCTGGTGGCCCAAAACACTTTCCTACCAAGTGCGCTAGCTCTGAGGGGACTTTTTCTAGGTAAAGGGTCTCAGCCCATGAGGACCTATATCCTCTCACTCCTTGTTGAGAAGTCCCATCTCAGTATGACTTGCCTAGTGTCACAGATTAGAAGATCAGTGGTCAGATGTGTCTCACTTTTGTGGGAAAATGGAGACAAGTTTTCACAAATACCATTCTTACTGCCTTTGGCACCAGGGTCTCTGTTTTCTCTCTTTGGCTGTCTTTGAGAATGACTAGATCATGACGGCTGTACCTTTTTTGAGTATGCTTCTTGGATCCACAGTTAAGCCACAAAAATAAAAAAAGCTTATGGTTTCAGTCACATTTTAAATGAGTATACTCTCTGAGGCTGAGTTACAGTCGGAGGCTTCTTCATTTGGAATTAACTCTTGGGCTCAAAGTTCTTCCTTGGCTTTGGTCAAGGCCTCTCTGTTCTCTTCTCTCAGGCTGCAAGTTCTGGGATTTTGTTTTAAGGTCTCTCTGTTCTCCCTTCTTTTTTTTTTTTTTTTAATTTTTTTTTTTTAAGATTTTATTTATTTATTAGTTAGAGAGAGAGAGAGAGCACAGGCAGATGGAGAGGCAGGCAGAGGCAGAGGGAGAAGCAGGCTCCCTGCCGAGCAAGGAGCCCGATGTGGGACTCGATCCCAGGACACTGGGATCATGACCTGAGCCAAAGGCAGCCGCTTAACCAACTGAGCCACCCAGGCGTCCCCTCTGTTCTCCCTTCTTGGTCCATTCTCTGTCACCACAGAACTAACTCTGTCTGCTTCCTATCTTGTCAGCATGACTTTACTAAGAATAATTTAGAATTTAAATAGCTTCTTTGAGAAAACTTAAGCTGGCTCCTCCAAGACCTCTCCCTCCCTACTCCAGCCCCTCAAACCTATAGAATCACTGGAACTTTAGGCCCTGGCCCCTCCCTCTAGGGACTCAGGGACGCCCCCAAAAGCAGTAGCCTAGGTAAAAAGGTTAACTGGAGCAAACCTTAATCCACAGTCTCCATAAGATTATACACTAGGAAAAAAGAAAATCTTAAAAATCTCCTTCACAAATATTGATAAAAAGCTTACCCTTTATACTGAGCAAATAACAACTTATTCCATCCACTACAAACACAATTCAGGTTAAAATATAAAGCAGGACAAAGATGAAAACCAACTCTTATATATAAACTAGTGAATTCCATATTACCATATTTATGCCTAACTCATAGCTAAAATTTTAAAATCTCTACTTGTGTCTATGTGTGTGTATACAATATATACATATACAATGTTTATATATATAAATATATGTAAAATATATATATTCCCCACCTCCAGATAGTATTACTAAATTAATAAAAGACTATTCTAATTGGCTTAGAGAAAAAAGGCTCATATAAAGTATTCTAAAATTCTCAGAAACAGGGGCACTAACCTAAATATTTCTCAAGTTCATGTGATTTGGATAAAGCTCTGGTAAACAGCACTAGTTTAATATTGTTGGTTTAGTAAAACAGGACTGTCCTCAGAGTTATCAGCATTGAGTATAATGGGCACATACATATATTTTATTCTATTTGGCTTTAGTAGTCAAATAAGCTAGATATTTAAGATTATAAAACTAAAAGTTTGTGGGCACCTAAATCAGTTGATTAAGTGTCTGACTCTTGATTTCTATTTAGGTCATGGTCTCAGGGTTCTGGGATTGAGCCCGTGTTGGGCTCCACGCTCAGGGGGAGTCTGAGGATCTGAGGATTCTCTTGCCCTCTCCTTCTGCCCTTCCCCTAGATCGTGTTTTCTCTCTCTCTTAAATAAATTTTTGAAAGATTTCATTTACTTATTTGAGAGACAGAGATGGCAAGAGAGACCACAAGCAGGTGGGAGAGGGAGAAGCAGGCTCCCCACTGAGCAGTGAGCCCCATGCAGAGCTCAATCTCAGGACCCCAGGATCATGACCTCAGTCAAAGGCAGATGTTTAACCACCTGAGCCACCCAAGCACCCCAACAAATCTTTATTAAAAATAAAGTGGTGCCTGTGTGCCTCAGTGAGTTAGAGCCTCTGCCTTTGGCTCAGGCATGATCCCAGGGTCCTGGGATCGAGCCCCACATCAGGCTTTCCACTCCATAGGGAGCCTGCTTCCTCCTCTCTCTGCCTGCCTCTCTGCCTACTTGTGATCTCTGTCAAATAAATAAAAATCTTTTAAAAATAAATAATTAATTAATTAAATATAATAGTTTTTATTTTAATCAAACTGAGTCATAGTTCTGACAAACTTCATTTCAACAATAATTTCTTATTTTTTTTTAAAGATTTTATTTATTTATTTGAGAGAGAGAGAGATCACAGGTAGACAGAGAGGCAGCAGAGAGAGAGGAGGAAGCAGGCTCCCCACTGAGCAGAGAGCCCGATGCAGGACTCGATCCCAGGACCCTGAGACCAGGACCTGAGCCAAAGGCAGCGGCCCAACCCACTGAGCCACCCAGGCGCCCTTTAACAATAATTTTTTAAAGATTTTATTTATTTGACACAGAGAGAGGGGGAGAGAGAGAGAGAGTGAGAGAGCACAAGCAGGGGAAGCAGTAGGCGGAGGGAGAAGCAGGCTTCCAGCTGAACAGGGAGCCCGATACGGGACTCGATCCCAGGACCCTGGGATCACACCCAAGTAGAAGACAGACACCTAACCAACTGAGCTACCTAGGAGCTCCAACAATAATTATTTTATAAGATAACTGCTTAGAAGCAGTTTCCAAAATATTTTTGGTGACTTGAAACTTAGTTATCCTAAGTTATATTTAATGATAGACATTTACTAAAAACCCAGATCATTTCTAAATAAAATAAAACACTGAAACATTAATTACTAAATATAAGTTTAAGGTTTGGGAGGGATTGTTGTTTTAAGTAAACTCTACATATGCCCGTTGTCGGCCTCAAACTCACAACCCAAGATCAAGAGTCACATGCACTTCCAACTAAGCCAGCCAAATGCCCCTCCGTTTAAGTTCCTACATTTTTTGATTCAATTTTTTTTATATTGAGACTAAAGATACTTAGGACTGTTAATAAATATGTTCTTTTTTCCACACTGAGAAATTGTACTATGAAGAATATATGTATAGAAGTTGTAAGATTGTATATTTATAAAATGTGTTAATCTGTTACAAAATGCTGGTAATATGACAGGCAGTTCCGTTGTCTACTACAACTGTAAAATAAATATGACTAGTAGTTAAAAAATATAATCCGTTTTATATGTAAATGAAATTACTAGAAACAGTAAAGTTTACAGAAAACATATCTGGATAAAAAATATTCAAGGAATTTAGGATATTATTCTGTAAAGAGGGAAAAAAGAATAATTTTGTCCTAAAATAGGTGTTTAGAGATTGTTTAAAAGTTGTTGTTCCAGAATGGGCAGCAGCTCTTTCTGCCAATGGGTCCTGTCCCCATGCTTTAATAAAATCACCTTTTTACACTAAATGAATACATAAACAAACAAATGTTCTTCCAGAATGGGAAAGTGGAAGAAAAAACTTAAATTGATATAAAAAGTTGTAAAGGTTCTGTAGAAAAATAAAGCAAGACCAAGAGAAATTTATCACACATAGTCAAGCTGGCTAAGATTAAATGGATTTATTATAAGGTTTTAAAATGAGCTTTGATAACAACAGTAGTGTACAGATGCAAGTTAGAATTTGTTTTTTCTCTCATAAAAGGACAGCATCTTGGATTATTGGTCGCCTTTTAAGAGAATGTGAAAAGCTTTTCTTGTGCTTTTCTATAATTCACCCAATGAATTCTCTATTCTCTACCTTATCTGAATTCTCTACCTTATCTGAATAATTTCCAGTGCTCTATTATGTCCCCAGTCATTTAGGAAAATGGAGTCTCCTTTTTTAAAAAGTGATCTATGATCCTGGGGTACCTGGGCGGCTCAGTGGGTTAAACCCCTGCCTTCGGCTCAGGTCATGATCTCAGGGTCCTGGGATGGAGCCCTGCGTCAGGCTCTCTGCTCATAGGGGAGCCTGCTTCTCCCTCTCTCTCTGCCTGCCTCTCTCCCTACTTGTGATTTCTCTCTCTGTCAAATAAATAAGTAAAATCTTTAAAAATAATAAATAAAAAATAAAAAGTGATCTATAATCTTATTAAATCAACTGTTCAAACTTTTGATAACTTTGATATTTTGCCTTCCCAAAATCAAACCCTAAATAAAATCTTCATCTTAAAGTGATCTTGAGATTTCCAGGAGAACATCTGGAAAATCTCAATGGGTTTGTTCTTTCACCTTTCACATAGAGAGATGTTTAAAATAATTCAACTTGGGGAACCTGGGTGGCTCAGTCAGTTAAGCATCTGCCTTCAACTCAGGTCATGATCTCAGGATGCTGGGATCAAAACACACATCAGAATCCCTGCTCAGTGGGCAGTCCACTTCTCCCTCTTCCTCTGCTCCTTCCCCTCTCTTGTGCATGTGTGCGTGCTCTCTCTCTCTCTGTCTCAAAAAAATAAATAAAATATTTAAAAATAAAATAATTCAGCTTACTTGATATGTTAAACTGCATGGTTATGTCACAGAAATAACCAAATTTCTTGTCAACTGTATTTTTATAATGAACTCTCATCAAATCTTTAACCATGGCTTAAAACAGTCCTTTGTCATTCACAAAAATTTCTCTTATTCTGATGCTTTCTTGAAAGTTCTTCAGGGGCACCTGGATGGCTCAGTCAGTTAAGTGCCCAACTCTTGATTTTGGCTCAGGTCATGATCTCATGGACATGGGACTGAGCCACAGATCTGGCTCCATGCTCAGCATAGAGTCTGCTTGGGATTTTCTCTCTCCCCTCTTTTGCAACCCCCCTCCCCAACTCACACGAGCACTCTTTCTCGCTCTCTCTCAAATAAATAAATAAATTCTTAAAAAAAAAAAAAAGTTCTTCAATCACCTACAAACCAAAATGCTTCATCTTCAACAACAGGATTGTTTCAGAGATCTATGGAAAAGACTAGGACAAGTAATTTGAGATACAGGCTTTTGATGGCATTGCTTCAATAATTTTGAGATCATACCACTGGACTGAGCAAGGATTTTCAGAACTTTAGTGGAGGAGCGGATAAGTTCATAAAACTAATAATCCAAGATTAAGCTTTTAAAATGAGAATTAATTACATGGAACTAAATCAACTGACAAAGAATGATTATAATCCTTATGACCTTTTTTTGTTTGGAACATCACTGGTTATTTAATGTTCTATTCTCTAGATCTGAGCAACCCTTTTCTCTTTTCTCTTAAGCTACCAATAACTCAAAATAATTTAGTAGATTATACTTTCGTAAACAAGAATGATCCCTCCAAATTTTGGAAAGTCTTATTGAATGTTCTTATTTTCATGACAATATAGCTATTTTCATAAGCTCAGTAAGTTTGTTATCCTTGTATCAGGACACAATTGGAAATACTGGTTATATTACCAAAGCTTGGACTGCCAAGTTAATGCCATGCTTAAGAATGATGTGCATAAAATCAGATATTACCAGACAGTTTTAAGGAACTACAGTTGACTTTAAAGAGCTAATGCTCATAAAGCCCTCTTGAGAAAACCAGCCTAGGTTTTCTGGGTGGCACAGTTGGTTCAAAGTTCAACTCTTGGTTTTGGCTCAGTTCATACCTGATCTCAGGGTTGGGTTGTGAGATCAAGCCGCATCCAAGACTCTAGGCTCAGCATGGAGTCTGCTTAACACTCTCTCTCCTTCTCCCTCTGCCCCTCCTACTTGTACACACTTTCTCTCTCCCTCTCTCTTGTTTCTCTCTCCTTCCCTCCCAAATAAATAAATCTTAAAAAAAACAAAAACAGCTTAGTACCTTACTTAACAGGGTTCCAAACTTCTAGGTAACTAAGGGAAGGTCATGCTGACAAGCTCAGGAACTTTAGGATATTACGGGGACCTCAAAAAGAGGAATTCATCCAAATCTATAGATTGCTACAGGTGAGGTCTGATGGAGAGTTCTTGGTTTGACTTCCTAGTCTTGAGAGAGTTTTAAATATAACCTGAGATTTCTTATAAAAGTCCTAGCAAAGCAAATTTTAAAAGGCCTTTGTCATCAGTTACCATTCTTGCTGTATTTCTATGTATAATTTAGTCCAAATGAGATTAGATTTATTTTATAAACAAGGATTATCTTAGTTTGATATCACTAATCAAAATCGAAGTGACTACAGAGGGAAATTTTATGATTACAGAGACAAGAATTTTCAATAGGAAACTATAACCACTGGGTTATATCAGGTACTGGTTCTGTTCGTTGTCTTTGAGCTATTTTTCATCCCCTTGTAAAATGGATCATGCCATTTTCAACGTTTTGTCAGTAATTAATGTTTACAATTTTCCTCTCACTCTCTGACTTGACATCACTAAGAACTAAAACCTGACTTCCCAGATTCTTCTTTTTTTTTATTTTTTTATGTTTTTGACAGAGAGAGACACAGCAAGAGAGGGAACACAAGGAGGGAGTGGGAGAGGGAGAAGCAGGCTCCCCGCTGGGCAGGAAGCCACATGTAGGGCTCGATCCCAGGACCCTGGGATCATGACCTGAGCTGAAAGCAGAGGCTTAACCCACTGAGCCACCCAGGCGCCCCTCTTTTTTTTTTAAGATTTTTTTTTTTTATTTGACAGACAGAGATCACAAGTAGGCAGAGAGACAGGAGGAAGCAGGCTCCCTGCCGAGCAAAGAGCCTGATGCAGGACTTGATACCAGGATCCTGGGATCATGACCTGAGCCGAAGGCAGAGGCTTTAACCCACTGAGCCACCCGGGCGCCCCATAGACTCTTATTCAGACTCTAAGTTGTCTTGTCCCAAATCCCTGCACACCAATGTTGGACAACTTGGTATTAACTTCATATAGCTTTTTTGCTACTACAACAGTTTGGGCCTCTCAGAATTTCAAACACCCATACCTTCCATGCTCTGTTCTGAGGAATGACTAGATGCTGATGTCTTCTCTACTGTCTAAAAATGCTTTGAGGGGTGCCTGGGTGGCTCAGCGGGTAAAAGCCTCTGCCTTCAGCTCAGGTCATGGTCTCAGGGTCTTGGGATCGAGCCCCGCATCGAGCTCTCTGCTTAGTGGGGAGCCTGCTTCCCCCGCCCTCTGCCTGCCTCTATGCCTACTTGTGATCTCTCTGTCAAATAAATAAATAAAATTTAAAAAAAAATTTTTTTAAATAAAAATGCTTTGAGCTCAACATCTAGATATCTTCTCAACTGGCTGCACTCTGGACTCAAGAAGTGGACTACAGTCTATTCCAACCATAAATCTTTGTTTTTCTTTTCATCTCCTCATTCTAATCTATGTTTTTCTTTCTCTTTGCCCATCTCTTACCTCTCAATTTCTAACTCAAATCTTCTCTCCACATCAATCAATGTACCTTTTTTTTGGTGAAACTTCTAGGTAAGTTTCAGATGGAGGAAATGCAGGGACTCTCTCAGATCCTTAGAACTGATAGAAAGCTTATATTAAAGTGAAAGCATTTGAGCTAAAAGAAGATGAAGAAATCTTACCTGAACCATCCTTATCTGACTCAAAGCAGAGCCTCCCACAAACATGGCTGCCATTAATCCTGCTCTCACCACCACCCTCCCCCCAAGTTTACTGCAAATACAGCTGCTATTGAGACAGATGGTCCATAAACCTAGTCTTCCGTCCTGTTGATCAGTTAATCTGCAGGGCCCAACCACTGGACCCATGTTTAAGTTCTACTCTCAACATCAAGCAATGAAACAGGAAAGATAATTCTTCTCAATACAGTCTAGTAGATACAAATAACCTCAACACTCTGAAGGCTATGAACACTCTGGAGAATAATATGTGGCTCTGGCAGATCCTTCACAAATTCATAAAACCTAACTGACAAACCAGTAACTGCTACACTAGTCATTTGTCTATCTTATTTACTTCTCATGTCCCTGACCTTCTCCCTTAATTGAAAATTTCAATCCATAACTTGTTAAGCCTTTCAAAAGACAAAAATAAGTCTTATTTATGAGCTTATTACTTCATTTGCTAGCCTAGAAGAGCACAAGCCTGAGAGAAAACTCATTTAATACGTGTGGGATGAATATATCCTACTTCTCTTTACAAAGCAGCATGCCCACGGCCCCTCTAGGGCAGGTTTCCCAACTGTTCCATCTAAGGGATAGGCCTACTAATAACAAAAACTTATTTTTCACTTTACTTCCACTCACATCACATCCATCACACTCACATATACACACGTGTACACACACACACACACACAAACACACACACACAAACACCCCACCAATTCATTTTGCTCTTAAATGTATAGTTGCTGAAGCTTAAACTGGACTTAGGTATTTTAGCATTATACCAAAAAAGAAAAACAAAAGTTTCAATGTTCCCCTGTTTTTCTTTGCTCCTTATGCCGTGGGAAACAAAGGCAAAAGAAAGCTTTTAATTTTCTTGCCACTTAACAGCGCATTGACAAGTCCTTGAAACAGGCAGAGTGACATTCCTCTAGGAACTCAGTTACCTTGATGTTAATACTTTGCTTAGCCCTACCCCACAGGATCCTGTGAGTCTACTTTAACATATAAAAATTCCTTTGGAAACTTCATCTCCAACCCCCAAAACAGATGCTAGCAATCATGCTCCAAGCATATGGCCCCCTGATACACATCTGAAGGGTCTATGATTAGGGTTTTACTAGACAGTAATAAATGACTTTTCCAAACAAGAGCTAGCCCCCTCAAGGTCCTGGAAACCTGACTTCCAAAATTCCTTAGAGACTTATACTATCCCTAACCCCCTCCCCACTTGAAAGTATATAATCAATCGCTCCTCATAATCCCAATGCAGCTCTTTCTGCCCATGGGTCCTGTGTCCCTGTGCTTTAACAAAACCACCTTTCTGTACCAAAGGCATCTCAAGATGCCTCTTTCTTGACCATTTGCTCCAAATCCCAACATTTCCACATCACTCAGACTTAGTGCCAGCCTCAGCAATGTCTGTGGTAAACCAAGAACTGAAAAGAGGAAGCAGAGACCAAAAACCCAATAGGTTTTTACTTCACCTGTCTCATTTGAGTTCTGCACATGGAATATAGCTGCCTGTTTCACTATTGAAGGGTGTATAAAACATGGGTGGTATTTTAATCTCTTAGCAATTCAGACAAACTAAAATAACAAGACTATGCCAAGAATGAGTGTACTATCTTACAAAAATCCACTTGTGGCTTTCATGTACATTTTATCCAAAGAACGTTGCAGACTTAGACATTACTGTCAGATAAGAATTAAGGATGTCAGCAGGAAAGGAAAAAAAAGATTTACAGTCATTTATTTTGACAAAGGAGACAAGCTCTCTCAAACTGTCAGGGTTTGCAAAGAAGGTGGTTTTCATTCTCACCAATGCCAAATTTCAAAAGGTAAATAGTAAAAGAAAGACTCAAGTACAGTCTCTGTAACACTACCTGGAGTTTCTATGTATATAATGGATAAAAGAAGGAAATTCTAAACCATAAAAAACAAATGGGGAAAGAGAGTGCTTTCTGCTAAAGGAATATACTGTCTTATTTATAATCTATAAACTTTAAATTATAAAGTTATAATCTATAAACTTTAACTTGAGAATAACTATATAGTCAAATGGGACTGTCCAGACTGAAATTTAGGGCCTTATTTCAGGAAAATGGAGGCCTATAGTCTACCTCTAGAACTACACCAGTAGACCCCAAGATATTGACATGGAACAGAAACAATGGAAGACAAAGAGAGGGTTATCTGAACTAACAAAGACCCTGAAGCTATAAGTATTTCACTATCTACTACAAATTGTTTAGGAGCACCTGGCTGGCTCAGGTGGTTAAGCGGCCAACTCTTGATACAGGCTCAGGTCATATCTCAGGGTCCCGAGATCAGTCCAGCCCCAAGAAGGGCTCCCTGCTTGGCAGGGATTCTCTGCAGGATTCTCTCTCCCTCTGCTCCTCCCCCTGTTTACACTCTCTCTCATTCTCTCTCACAAATATATATTTTTAAGAAGATTATTTATTTGAGTGAGAGAGAGAGCACAAGTGGCAGGGAGAAGCAGAGGGAGAGGGTGAAGCAGGCTCCCCACTGAGCCAGGAGCCCAACCCAGGACCCTGAGATCACAACCTGACCAGAAGGCAAACTGAGCCACCCAGGCACCACAATAAATCTTAAAAAAAATAAAATAAAATGTTTATTCATTTATCAAATGCTTGAGTACGCCTGCTGTTCAAGTCACCAAGCTTGATAAAGACCACAGATTGCTTCAAGGGTCTTAGAGACACACAATCAGGATAGAAATCTTGCAATACCCAGCTACATTCTCAAACACCAAGTTCCTTTGGCACATATCTTCTCAAGATTTTAATTCCCCAAGTTGCCTTTACTAACTAACGCTAACATTTTTCACCAAGCCTTCTGGAACTTTATCTAATTTTCAACCGAGTCTCCTAAATCCTCAGCATACTAAAGAACCCCAAAGGCCCACACTGCCTCAATTCCCTCTGTTGCAATGCAAGCAACCATCCAATTATTATTTTAACCTTCCATGTAACATGATGCAAGAAAGAGGGGTCTCAAATGATGGACACAAATGCTTTAATTAATGAACAGGTGAGTTCAACCGTAACGTGCCAAAAATGCCTTCTAGCTTATCTAACAGTCTCTTAGAAGTCTACTTAAATCATAATCGGGTCACCTGGGTGGCTCAGTTGGTTAAGCATCTGCCTTCAGCTCAGGTCCTGGGATGAAGCCTGGCATGGGGTTCCCTGCTCAGTGGGGAGTCAGCTTCTCTCTCTACCCCTCCCCCTGCTCACACTCTCTCTTGTTCTCTAATAAATAAAATCTTAAAAAAAAAAAAATATCATTCTCTGAGAAACTGACCAGTTCTGGATGCCAGGACAAAAGTCTGCAGAGCATCAAGGCTGAATTCTGGTGATTCTTCAAGCTCTGCACTGCAAAGATGACTGTCATATAAGTCAGCTAGCTTCTATCTGTTGGGGTCCTACTTTTCTTGAACTTCAAGAGCAATCAATTGTAATTTTAATAACATGTGGTCATGATTATATAGATAAGGCAGTACTCCATGTAATACATGACAAATTCCTTCTCCAAAACTGAAAATTTTAGTTAGCTCTTTAGGATATTGAAAAAAAGATAGTTAAAAGCCTCTGAGTATTAACTGCTAATAGGACTGTTACCATTGTGTCTAAAACTGTATGCTACTGAAGACAGACATGGCTCTCAAAGACAAACTATATAATGGGGAAAGTCTTACTTGTACATTTATGCAAAGCTTATGTTTAATTTTAAAAACACTAACTTTACAACTGACCTCTTCTTTTAGTTATCAAAGACCCTTGTAATATATTATGGATCCAGTGGATCTAAATACAGATCTCTGAAGTAAATGACTTTCCTGAAAGAGTAAAGAAAATTAACACTCAACCACAGAGAATTTTACCTTTTTTTTACCACACAGAATTTTAATACAATAACAGATGCAATTATTAAATATAAACTATATGCGGGCACCTGGATGGCTCAGTTGGTTGAGCAACTGCCTTCGGCTCAGGTCATGATCCCGGAGTCCTGGGATCGAGTCCCACATCAGGCTCCCGGCTCCATGGGGAGTCTGCTTCTCCCTCTGATCTCCCCTCTCATGCTGTCTCACTCTGTCTCTCTCAAATAAATAAATAAAAATTTAAAAAAATATATATATATATAAACTATATGCCAAATGCTATTTAGGAAGTACATATATATTATACATATATTAGATATATTACTAATTGCAGCTGAATCATAAATTATTTTTCTTATTCTTCATATGAAGAAACTGGGATTCAGAAAGATTAAGCAAGGGGCGCCTGGGTGGCTCAGTCAGTTAAGCATCTGCCTTTGGCTCAGGTCATGGTCCCTGGGTCCTGGGATTGAGTCCCACATTGGCTCCCTGCTCAGCAGAGAGCCTGCTGCTCCTTCTCCCTCTGCCTGCTGCTCTCCCTGCTTGTGTGGTCTCTATCAAATAAATAAACAAAATCTTAAAAAAAAAAAAAAGGATTAAGCAACTGACCCAACTTTACCCAATTAATAAACTACAGTATTGAGATTCTTAACTAAGATATTTCTGGTTCCGGGATGCCTGGGTGGCTCAGTTGGTTAAGCGGCTGCCTTCGGCTCAGGTCATGATCCCAGCGTCATGGGATCGAGTCCCACATCGGGCTCCTTGCTCAGCAGTGAGCCTGCCTCTCCCTCTGCCTCTGCCTGCCACTCTGCCTGCCTGTGCTCGCTCCTGCGCTCTCTGTCTGACAAAATAAATAAATAAAATCTTTAAAAAAAAAAAAAGATATTTCTGGTTCCTAGATCCTATTACTACCATAATAACTGCCTTGTTAAATTCACAAATTCATTAAAAGGAGTTAGGTGGTCTCCAAACCTCTTCTCCAGTCATCAATGGAATATATCTCTTTATAAGTAGGAAAATGGAAGTTTCTGACATTTCTTTTTACTTATTGTTTCCCAAATACCCCCATGATTTTTTATATCTCGATGCTGTGGCTCATGCTGCTGCTTCTGGCTGTGATACCCTCTACAACCCTCATCTTGTCTCCAACTCACTTAGAACACAGCTCAGGAAACAAGTGGTTTCCTCCTCTTTATCTACACACTATTTCCATATCTGTTTTGAATGATTAAAACTAGAGATTAAGAGTCAAAATAATCTGTGGTCAGTACTAACGCCACTTCCCTAAATAACATCTTGGGCAAGTTATTTATCTACTCTAAACCTCGATTTTGCCATTTCTTTTTTTTTTTTTTTAATTTTTTTAAAGATTTTATTTATTTATTTGACAGACAGAGATTACACAAGTAGGCAGAGAGTCAGGCAGAGAGGAGAGGGGAGAAGCAGGCTCCCCGCTAAGCAGAGAGCCCGATGCGGGACTCGATCCCAGGACCCTGGGATCATGACCTGAGCCGAAGGCAGCGGCTTAACCCACTGAGCCACCCAGGCGCCCGATTTTGCCATTTCTTATATAGAAATAAGAACATCTCCCTTATTGGATTGTAGTGAGAATTAACTGAGGAACACAGAACAAATCCTATGTACCCTATGTATCCTCTACCACACACTCTGCCAAGCTATCAGATTCTAGTCCAGTTAATGCCTTTTAGCTATCTAGCAACTCTTTCCATGTGGTAGATTACTGATAGATATATAAATTATATCCTGTCAAATACTAATTTAATTGACATCTCCCTCCTCCCTAAGGGAGTAGGAAAACATCAGCTTTGTCTGGTCTCAATTAGCAATTGCTCTCCATTCCTTTACTCTCTATAAATGTGGGCTGTTATGGGGTGCCTGGGTGGCTCAGTTGGTTGGGCACTGCCTTCAGCTAGGGTTGTGGTCCCAAGGTTCTGGGATCAAGCCCTGCTTCGGGCTCTCTGCTTGGCAGGGAGCCTGCTTCTCCCTCTCCTTCTGCCTGTCACTCTGCCTACTTGTGATATCTCTCTCTGACTCTGTCAAATGAATAAATAAAATCTTTTTTAAAAAACTATTTTTTAAAAAATGTGGGATGTTTTGATTTTATTCCTTTGGGTATCTGTCTGGTTGCTTTATTTAATATGAATAAAATAAATTCTTTAACATATGTTTATATTTATATCCTGGAGTCACGATTTTGAACTTTTTTGGAAAATTACATTTTAACACTATTAATGATGTAGGAAATGTTGGGGTTCAGAGCTGATAGCCAAAAAAGGATTCTTAAGATGCCTTTGGTGTAGAAACGTGGCTTCATTAAAGAACAGGGACAGGACCCATGGGCAAAAAGAGCTGAGAGTGGGTAGGGATAGTGCAAGTCTCTAAGGGTACTTTTGGAAGTAAGGTTTCCAGGACTTTGAGGGGGCTAGCTATTGTTAGGAAAAGGTGATTTATTACTGTCTAGTAAAACCTTAACCACGACACCCTTCAGATGTGTATCAGGGGGCCATATGCTTAGAAGATGACTGTTAACATGTGTCTTGTGGGGGTAGAGATAAAGGAAGTTTCCAGAGAAATTTTTTTTTTTTAATCTTCACTGGTTTTTTTTTTTAAGCTTTTTTAAATTTAAACATATAATGTAACCCCACCACCCTCTCCCAACCCCTCTCCCCCCCACCCCCCTCAGTTTGTTTTATGACATTAAGAGTCTCTTTTGGTTTGTCTCCCTCCCGATCCCATCTTGTTTCATTTATTCTTTTCCTACCACCTTAACCCCCACCCCCGTTGCATCTCCACTTCCTCATATCAGGGAGATCATGTGATAGTTGTCTTTCTCCAGTTGACTTATTTCGCTAAGCATAATATGCTCTAGTTCCATCCATGTCGTCGCAAATGGTAAGATTTCATTTCTTTTGATGGCTGCATAGTATTCCATTGTATATATATACCACCTCTTCTTTATCCATTCATCTGTTGATGGACATCTAGGTTCTTTCCATAACTTGGCTATTGTGGACATTGCTGCTATAAACATTCGGGTACACGTGCCCCTTCCAAAGAAATTTTTGTATGTTAAAGTAGACTCAGCATCCTGGGAGGGGGGGGGGGCTAAGATTGCCTGTTGCCCTTGGCAAAGTATTAACATTAAGGCAATGGAGTTCCTGGAGGAATGTCACTTTGCCTGTTCAAAGACTTGTCAATGGGCTATAGGCAGTAAGGAAATTTTTTCTTTTGCCTGTTTCCCACATCACTATCATCATTGTTATCATGATGATTTCCAATCTTGATCTTTCCTTATATTTAAACCCACTAGAATCTTCATTATCCCAAAATAAAGGGTTTTTTTTACTTAGAAAATTTGTTCCTCCTTACAGTAGCCAGCCTCCAAGATTACTCCCAATGACCCTATCTTCTCCTGACTTTTTGAAGAGTCTAGGTTTGCTGCTTTGCAAGGATTATTCCTCATTTGAATCAGTTTATACTTTTTTTTTTTTAGCAGAAATATTGTGTAGGAAGCAGAGATGTCACTCTGTCTCTTGAGGATGCTGACTTTGGTCATCTGATTATTGACTCTCAGAGCTTCTGTTGCTTGGCTTTCTTGTACACCAAAACTACCTAGTATCTATTTCTCCATCTCTAACTATATTTATTCTAAATCTTTTCCAGTTTCTCCAAACTCCAAATCCCCCTTCCTTCTCCTCAGTCTCTGCAGGGAATCCAGGTGCTACTTCATCACTAAAATCCAAACATGGCTAGGGTGCCTGGGTGGCTCAGTTGGTTGGGCATCTGACTCTGGGTTTTGGCTCAGGTCATGATAGTGATATGGTCATGATATGGAACCCTACATTGGGCTCCACCCTCAGCATGAAGTCTGCTAGAGATATTCTCTCTTCTTCTCCCTCCCACTCTGCACTCCCCAACTTGTGTGTACAGTGTGCTCACTAAATAAAATATTAAAAATCAAATCATATCAAATCCCAAAATGGCTCGCTCAACCTGATTTCTACTCCTAAATTTCCTTCCAGACATAACAACTAAATCTGTGCTCAGATAGTGAGGTGTTTTTTTTTGCTTGTTTGTTTTTGGTTTTGGGTTTTTTGAGGATACTCGTTTGAATAAATTAGCAATAAAAGACATCTCTAGGGGCAATTAGGGGAGCTCTGAATATTAATGGAATTATTGTTAAGTGTGTTAAGTTATATAATCATATTGTGGTTATGTAGTTTAGAATACACACTAAAGTTTAAGTGAAATATGACATATCTTTAAAATACTCCAGTAAAGGGCGCCTGGGTGGCTCAGTTGGTTAAGCGACTGCCTTCGGCTCAGGTCATGATCCTGGAGTCCCGGGATCAAGTCCCACATCGGGCTCTCATCTCCATGGGGAGTCTGCTTCTCCCTCTGACCTTCTCCCCTCTCATGCTCTCTCTCTCTCTCAAATAAATAAATAAAATATTAAAAAAATAAAATATTCCAGTAAAAAAAGGGAAAGAAAATGTTAACAATTGTTAATTTACATGAAAGGTATACTATGCTCTATTTTTCTTATGTCTGAACTGTTTAAAAAAAACAAACAGGCACAAAATGGAGTCACTTGGACTAAGCCCCACATCAAGATTTAATATATAACCTAACTGCAGCTTCTGCCTCTCCCAGAATTATAACTTTTAACCAGTCAATCTGGTATTACCTCAATAACACCAGTAAGCTAATCCACCCAACATACCCCTTCCATACCCCACAGGTAGGTAACTTTATCTGAAACAATCTACTCTTTGCTAGAAACTTCCTTTTACTGCCCCCTTCTGCCTATAAAAACCTTCCATTTTAGCACAGCTCCTCAGAGTAACTTTCTATTTGCTTGATGAAATGCTGCTCAATTTATGAATTGTTGAATAAAGCTAATTAGATCTTCAAATTTACTCAGTTGAATTTTGTTTAACAGATTTTTGTGACTCAAAATTTTTTGTTTCTATCTTTAAAAAACTGAAGTGCAGATTAAGTGACTTGCTCAAGATCAAAAACTGTAAATGGCATAGCTAGGATTCTAATCCAAATCTGGGCCTAGCTCCAAATCTGGGTTCTTGGCTTTTATACTACACCATCTCTAGTTTCATGGATCACAGTTTGTGAGGCACTAGTACCTGGGGTAGGGAGAAAAAGAAAAAAGGACTAGGTATAGCAAAGATTAAGAAGCTAATTATATGTAAAGCACTTAAAACAACACCCAGCATATAGTAGGAACTATACAAGTATTAACTATTATAGATAACTTGTTCCACAGAAAAGTAACTGCCCTGTAGGTGGAGGGTGAGGAGGGGAGAAGAAGAGAGTTTCCATGGATCAAAATAAGTTTGAGAAACCCTAAGAAAGTTAAAATGCTTATTTAATGAGAATGTCTTGGTGTCTTTAATATGTTAATGCCCATCTCTGATAAAGGAATATAGTATGTAGCATATTTCAACGATAATTGATCGCCGAATGCTTTTTGTTTTTCCAAAAAATAACCGGGGGGTAGGGGAGTGTGGGAAGGAACCTGAAGGGTCTGTAGTCTGTGAAAATTTTAGTGTTGCCTGAATTACATGAAAAACTCAGGCTTTCCCTAATAAAACAACAAAATTTCAATGGTTAAAAAAAGAAAAGGAATTAAATAGCAGATAAATCTGTAATGTTTTACCAGACAAACACAAAGTTTTTTTTCCAAATGTTTGTTATCAGTCTGCTTAACAAATAGTCTTTTTCAAGTTTGCTAAGATTCTTGGCTCCATCTCTATCCCTTTTCCAAGGCTGAGTATCATGAGATCTCATGTCCCCTACCAGAGATTCAAGTCTCCTCTTTCCTACCTGAGGGTCAGGAAAGAAATCAATTTACTCTCATGACCCCTTAAACACATTAAAAAAAGACATAATTATGTCTTTTATAGTTTCATAACTATTAAAAAGACATAATTTGATAACAAGTCAGGAAACAACAGGTGTTGGAAAGGATGAAGAGAAAGGGAATCCTCCTACATGAAGAGAAAGGGAACCCTCCTACACTGTTGGTAGGAATGCAAGATGGTGCAGCCACTCTGGAAAACAGTATGGAGGTTCCTCAAAAAGTTGAAAATAGAGCTGTCCTACAATCCAGCAGTTGCACTACTGGGTATTTACCCCAAAGATACAAATGTAGTGATCCAAAGGGGCACCTGCACCCCAATGTTTACAGCAGCAATGTCCACAATTGCCAAACTATGGAAAGAGCCTGAACGTCCATCAACAGATGGATAAAGAAAATGTCACACACACATACACACACACACACACACACACACACACACACACACAAAATGGAATATTATGCAGCCATCAAAAACCGAAACCTTGCCATTTGCAATGACGTGGATGGAACTAGAGGGTATTATGCTAAGCAAAATAAGTCAATGAGAGAAAGACAATTATCATATGATCTCACTGATATGACACATTTGAGAAACAAAACAGAGGATCATAGGGGAAGGGAGAGAAAAATGAAATAAGACAAAACCAGAGAGGGAGACAAACCATAAGAGCCTCTTAATCTCAAGAAACAAACTGAGGGTTGCTGGAGGGGAGGGGGGTAGGAGGGATGAAGTGGCTGAATGATGGACACTGGGGAGGGTATGTGCTATGATAAGTGCTGTGAATTGTGTAAGACTGATGAATCACAGACCTGTACCCCTGAAATAAATAATATGTTATATGTTAATTTAAAAAATTTAAAAAATATATATGTGAGTGTATGTACACATATATACATATATATGTGCATATATATACATAAACATATATATATGTGTATATATATGTGTGTGTGTATGTGTGTGTGTGTGTGTGTGTGTGTATATATATATATATATATATAAATAAAATTTGGGATGCCTGGGTAGCTCCATCAGTTAAGTATCTGCCTTAGGCTCAAGTCATGATCCCAGGGTCCTAGGATCAAGTCCTGCATCAGGCTCCCTGCTCAGTGGGGAGTCTACTTCTCCCTCTACCTGCCGCTCCCCCTGCTTGTGCTCTCTCTCTCTGACAAATAAATAAAAATATCTAAAAAGATGTTTTATATATATATATAAAAGATTATATATATATATTTATAAAACTTGATGTACTAAAGAAATGGGGTGGGTGGGGCACCTGGGTGGCTCAGTGGGTTAAGCTGCTGCCTTCCGCTCAGGTCATGATCCCAGGGTCCTGGGATCAAGTCCCACATCGGGCTCTCTACTCAGCAGGGAACCTGCTTCTCCCCTCCCCTCTCTGCCTACTTGTGTGATCTCTACCTGTCAAATAAATAAATAAAAATCTTAAAAAAAAAAAAAAAAAAAGAAATGGGATGGAATCTTCAACCTGTAACCAGTGAGCACTCCCCTCCTTCTTTCCTGCAATGCAATTCTTATAATAGCAAAATCTTTACTTTTAAATTGTGAATCTGTGATTGTCTTCTCTTTCAACAAGACTTAATACACTGCACACATAACTCATTTTCAAGTCTTATTCTTGCTTTGTTTGAAGAAAAACACAATCCAGTAGAACATCTGTCAAATCTTAAAGGAACCTAAAAATACATGTAAGAATGGATTAAGAATTTTAAGATGAGACATCATTAACAACCTGAATTAAAGACCCACGGGAACAGTATTGTAGATATTTTAGGCATCATTAATATTTTAAATGTAAAAAGTCATTAAAATCCATGATAGCCTATATCCCATTTTCTCTCAAGTTGTCATATTTCTGGAATATAATCAAACAGACAGTAAAAAATGACCAAGTTATTATAAAGTTTGCAAATGTGTATCTAACAAAACAAATGTTACAAAGACTTCATAAATGGCCTGGATTGTAACTAAAATCAACTCAAATATCAAATATTTAAAACACATCCTAAAAGGTAAGCTATTCAAGCTTTCCCTTACGTTCCTTTACAAACATTAGAACTCTAATGAAAACAGAAGGTAGGCCAACAAATCACTTTTTTAAAAAGTTCCCTTCCAGCTCATCTGTATGCATATATTACATACAATCATAGCATAGATACAGTTTAAAGCAATATAAACATTTAGACACAACTCCAGACTATTTGGCACTTGCAGTTAGATTCTACTCTGGGTAAATATACTTGTCTATGTCATGTAAGATATTAATAACACTTTCATGCAATCAAGCAGTCCCCAGGACTTTCAGAAACAAACTGCCAATAAAAAAGTTAACAGCAACGTACCTACTACGTGGACAAAATCCAAATACTGGCAAAACAACACAAACTCTCATTCATTGCTGGTAGGATGTAAAATGATACAGCCTCTTTAGAAGACAATTTGCTGGTTTCTTACAAAACTAAACATACTCTTACCATATGATCCAGCAATTACAATCTTTGGTATATATCCAAATAGGATGAAAACTTATATCCATACAAAAACTTGCACACAACATTTATAGCAGCTTTTTCGTTAACTACCAAAACCTGGAAGGAGCCAAGAAATCCCTCAGTAGGTAAATGAATAAACAAACTAGCACATCCAGATAATGGAATATTCTTTAGTATTAAAAACAAATGAATCCTTTTCCTCTTAAAACAAAACAAAAAATGAGCGCCTGGGTAGCTTAGTTAATTAAGTACCCAGTCTTGATTTCATTTCGCCTCAGGTCATAATCTCAGGGTCCTGAGATCAAGCCCTGCATCAGCACTTGAGTTTCTCTCTCTCTCTCTCCCTCTCTCTTCCTCTGCTGCTCCCCCTCCCCCCACACACACATTATAAATCAATCAATCAATCCATCCATCTATCCATCCCAAAAAAGGAGCTATCAAGTCACGAAAAGACATGGAGGAACCTTAAATGCATATTACTAAGTGCAAGAAGATAATCAGAAGAGGCTACATACTGTAAGATTTCAATTCTATATTTTCTAGAAAAGGCAAAACTGTGAAGACAATAAAAAGATCAGTGGTTGCCAAGGGAAAAAGGGGAGGAAGCAATGAATAGATGAAACAGAAGATTTTTAGTGCAGTGAATCCATTCTGTATGACACTATAGTGCTAGATACACAGCATTATACATTTGTCAAAACCCATACCAAGGGCGGGACGGGGAGGTTTGGGGAGACACCTGGCTGGCTCAGTTGGTAGAGCATGAGACCCTCGATCTTGGGGCTGTGAGTTCAAGCCCCACACTGGGGGTAGAGCTTAAAAAAAAATAAAAGTAAAAATAAAAAAAAAACAACGGGCGCCTGGGTGGCTCAGTCATTAAGCTTCTGCCTTCGGCTCAGGTCAGGCTCAGGTCACGTTCCCAGGGTCCTGGGATCCAGCACCGCCTCAGGCTCTTTGCTCAGCAGGGAGCCTGCTTCCCCCCCTCTCTCTCTGCCTGACTCTCTGCCTACTTGTGATCTCTGTCTGTCAAATCAATAAATAAAAATCTTTAAAAACAAAACAAAACCATAATGGAATGTGCAACACCAAGAATGAATTCTAATGTAAACTATAGTATCTGGATGATTATGATGTGTCAATGTAGGTTCACCTACTGGAAAAAATGTACCACTCAAAAATGGGATACTGAGGGGAACCTGGGTGGCTCAATGGGTTAAAGCCTCTGCCTTTGACTCGGGTCATAATCTCAGGGTCCTGGGATGGAGCCCCCGCATCGAGCTCTCTGCTTGGCGGGGAGACTGCTTCCTCCTCTCTCTGAGTGCTTCTCTGCCTACTTGTGATCTCTCTGTCAAATAAATGAATAAAATCTTTAAAAAAAAAATGGGATACTGAGAATGGGTGAGGCTGTGCATGTGTGGGAACAGGGAATATATGAAAACACCACACTTTCTCCTTGATTTTGCTGTGAACTTAAAACTACTCTAAAAATTAAGTCTAGTTACATTTTTTTAAGTAACAGTAATTTGTTTCAATAATCTCAGTTACCACAAAAAAATTAAATGCATGTTTTCGTATCAGGAGACCCACATGGTCGAAAGAAAAATTTCCATGATTTTATTAAAGGGAGCAGGAGACGGAGCAGGAGACGGAGGTGTTTTCCAGAAACGGACATTATTACCTACCTCTAGCAAAGTCAGAAGATAAGAACAAGCCGGCACAACATCGTAAATACATATCTAGCTCTTATTCTGTTTACTGCTTGTTCTCTCTGTGCAGTTAAGACAATTTAAACTTGGTAGACTTCAGAATGAGAGCATCCCACAGGTTTCGACTATGTGAATCTGAAAAATGTCAAACTCATTAGCTAAAAGATTCTGATGGCTATTAACTTCCCAGGGAGAAATTTATATACAAACTAAAAAGTAAGCATAAAGACTAATTTCTTCCTCAAACCTATGGTATCAAAACAACTTATTATTATAGAGGCAAAATGTCTTCAGTGTGCTATAAACTAAATGTGTGTATCCTCCCAAAATTCATACAGTGAAGCCCTAAGCTGCAATGTGATGGCATTTGGAAATGGGGCTTCTGTGAGGTAATTAGGGTTACCTGAGGCCACAAGAGTGGGACCCTCATTACGGTATTAACACCTTTGTAAGAAGAGACACTATAAGACACCCTTACGCTGCTTGTGGAAATATCACCTTCTGGACCAAACTTAAATGTTTTTACATCCTAACTCAAATTAATTACAACTCATTGATTAGGTTTTATACTTCACTAGCTTTTTTTTTGGCATTTTTTTGTTTTTGTTTTTTCTTTTTCTTTTATATTTTGCTTTTAATTCTTATCATTTATATACATGTTCACCTACCCAGGAAACTATAGGCTCCTTATGAAACACAAACCACCTTACTCATTTTATATTCCCCTTAATACTGAGCACAATACTTTGCACACAGTTTAATGAATACAGGAATGAATGAAAGAATGCACTTATTTCATCACCTGATTAAAATGAGTAACTCTGGGAGCACCTGGGTGACTCAGTGGGTAAGCATCTGCCTCTGGCTCAGGTCATGATTAAGGTCCTGGGATCAAGCCCCATGTTGGGCTCCCTGCTCAGCAGGGAGCGTGAGTCCACCTATCCTTGTCCCTCTGCCCTTTCCCCTGGCTTGTACTCTCTCTCTCTCTCTCTCAAATAAATAAATAAATAAATAAACAAATAAATAGATAAAATCTTAAGAAAAAACATAATGAATAACTCTGTATCATCTGTCATTCAGTTTACCCACCTAGACAGAAGAAAAATAATGATTAGGCCTAATCTCAGAGTTCTAAAAGGGTTTACAATTTAATAATGACAAAATTTTGGCATATATTCTATAAAAAGTGATGTTTTCTCTTTTCAAGTCCACTAATTAAGTCAACTTTCAAATCTTAATATTCTGAATGCCTGAAAGAGCAACGTAGTATCTACTTCAGTGCAATCTCTTGAGGCTATGTATCCTAAAACCAATTTGCTGCCTTCCATGTTACCAAAGTCTAATTATATAACATCAACATTAGGATTACATTAAATTACATTGTTAGTCAACAAAAGACCTACAGTCTCAGTCACTCTGGAACAAATTTACATGCTATCCCAGAAATCATAAAAGCAAAGTCAATGGTAATTCTATGAATTTGTTTCTTAATCATTTTCTTCCAACTGGATGTCTATCCCCATCTTAACCTTCTCCTACACAAGTAATACACAGTCTTTGGCTAGAGGCCTATAAAGCGTCTTTTATAATTTTTTTTAAGATTTTATTTATTTATTTGTCAGAGAGAGTGAGCACAGGCAGACAGAGTGGCAGGCAGAGGCGAGAGAGAAGCAGGCTCCCCGCCGAGCAAGGAGCCCGATGCGGGACCCGATCCCAGGGCGCTGGGATCATGACACGAGCTGAAGGCAGCCACCTAACCAAATGAGCCACCCAGGCGTCCCTAAAGGGTCTTTTAAAGTAGTTACAATCAATAGTACCTCTGGAACACTCAAACATTTATTTTAATTAAATTCAAGTTCCCTAAAATTCTAAAAGGAAAAAAAAAAACTAGGGGCACCTGAGGGGCTCAGTCGAATTCAGTTGAATGTCTGCCTTCGGCTCAGGTCATGATCCTGGGGTCTTGGGATCAAACCCCATATCCCTGCTGAGCAGGGAGCCTCTTCTCCCTCTCCCTCTGCCACTCCCCTTGTTTGGTGCTCTCTCTCTGTCAAAAAGTGAATAAAAAAAAGAAAGAAGGAAGGAGAGAAAGAAAGAAAGAAAGAGAGAGAGAAAGGAAGAAAGAAAGAAGAAAAAAATAGCTAAACCTCATAGACTTTTATAAGATAATTACAAAGCTATAAAAAATAAGGTGGAAGCAGAACCTTAAAAACCAGACCAAGAATTTATTTTTTTTTAAGATTTTGTTTATTTGACAGAGAGATCACAAGTAGGGAGAGAGGCAGGCAGAGAGAGAGAGAAGGAGAAGCAGGCTCCCCACTGAGCAGAGAGTCCGACGCGGGACTCCATCCCAGGACCCCGGGATCATGACCCGAGCCGAAGGCAGAGGCTTTAACCCACTGAACCACCCAGGCGCCTCCAGACCAAGAATTTAATGGGGAGCCTGGCTGGCTCATTCCATACAGCACGTAACTCTTAATCTTGGAGTTTAAGTTCAAGTCCCACAATGGGTGTAGAGATTACTTAAAAATAAAATCTTTTTTTTTCCAAAATTCATTTATCTGATAGAGAGGGCATGTGCGTGCAAGCACACAAGTAGAGGAAGGGGCAGAGGGAGAGAATCTTCAAGTAGACTCTGCTGAGCGCAGAGCCCAAGGTAGGGCTTGATCCCACCACCCATGAGATCATGAACTGTGCTGAAACCAAGATTCAACTGAGCCACCCAGGCACCTCAAAAATAAAATCTTTAAAAAAAACAAAAACAAAAAAACACAGACTGAGAATTTAAGATAAGGTCTTCAGGGAAAATCTTTAAAATGCTTCTTGAACTGGGCCAGATTCCTCCAAAAAATAATCTCATGTCAATTTTAAATGCCAAAACTCACCAAGTTTTCTAATGTCATAATACAAAACATTATAAACCAAGACCTGGTCATTTTCTGTATTAAAAGAGCTATAAACCTAATTATTATCATCGATATTTCTTCTTGTATAGTCTGTTACTATAGTAAAAAGATAACAAATATAATCTTCAAGTCCAAAATGCTCTGTAGAACCCATCACAAGAAAAAAATTATATAAATAAGAGCTCAAGGGGTACCTGGGTAGCTCAGTTGGTTAAGTGCCTGACTCCTGATTTCGGCTCAGGAAATAATCTCAGGGTCCTGGAATCATGCCCCGTATCAGGCTCCATGCTCAATACAGAGTCAGCTTGGGATTCTCTTTCCCCCTTCTCATTCTCTATCTCTACCTAAAATAAATAAAATCTTTAAAATAATAAATAAATAAATAAATAAATAAGGGTTCAAAAGCTACATTTCCAGTCTGTACCTATGTAATTAAGAAAACATAGTACATAAAGGAAATTTAAAAAAAAAAAACAGTAGAATTGCCAACTTTGGACTGCTTCTTAGAGACCAAGATAAAAAAAATTCCTGCAAAACAAGTAGGTTAAGAAAAGTAAAGCAAGGGTGCCTGGGTGGCTCAGTGGGTGAAGCCTCTGCCTTCGGCTCAGGTCATGATCTCAGGGTCCTGGGATCTAGTCCCACATCAGGCTCTCTGATCATCAGGGAGCCTGCTTCCCCCTCTCTCTCTGCCTGCCTCTCTGCCTACTTGTGATCTCTCTCTGTCTGTCAAATAAATAAAACCTTTAAAAAAAAAAGTAAAGCAAAGCAAATTAATCAATCACCCTTCCTGCCCCAAAATAATACTTGTTGGTTAGACTAATTCTCAGAAACAATGACCAACAGGATGTATTCACTTGACACTTCAATACTTCCGTAAATGACTAAACTGAAGAATTTAACACTTTTTTTTAATTACAAATCTTTACCTCACAGAAATGTAATTGAAGAAAGTATATTTTTAGTAAAACCAGATTTTCTCTAGTTAGGCTTAGGATTCCCTCTATCACTGGAAAATCAAAATTATTTGAATCTGTTGTTAAGTGGCTATTTATGCCACAAGAAGAGCACTGAATTTCAAGATACTTCCAAATTACAAGAGTAGTAGAAGCTCACTGTTACTGGTTTTCATTCCGTCAAATTACTTCTATGCAGTACCTTACTCATCATCTGTGTTCTTCAAGTTTTGGATAGGATTCCTATCTCAGTCAGCAAGGGGGAAAAAAAAATCCATGATGAAGCACAATGTATGTTTCCTTCTATTGAACACTCCAGGCAACACATCAGCCTTTAACTTAATGGAGAAAGAATTTAGCTTTTTCACAAAGAACATTTTGTGGCCAGCTCAAAGACATAGTGTGGGAAAGTCTCCAGAAGCAATTACAAAGTAAAAAAATACCCCTTCTTCCCTTCCTCCGCAGTACTATTGACAGACCATAAACCTTTCTCTTGGGAAAGAGCCAAGATTAGTGTAGCATCCAATTCAAGTGCATAAATTAACATTTATGTAAAAAAAAAAAAAATTACTGTTTGAGAAATAGAACTGCTCAGAGGTCATCTCATTATAACCAGAGCCTCACTGCCAGCTTAAATTTAAAAGTATGCAATAGGAGAGGAAGTCCTGAGCCTGCTGAAATTTAAATAACTTTAAAATAAAGAAAAATAAGAATGAGAGAAAACACAAAGAAAAATGCCACACTAGCTGTACCAGTTAATAAAGACCATTAGAGAACTATTGGGCTGGCTATAAAATGTTGACAAGAGAGAGCAGAGGTGTAAAACTTAAGGAGAAGAATAATTACTTCATTATTTGTAGCCTCAAAGTAGAATGTGTCTCATGTATACCAGAGTTCAAAAGAAATAAAACTCAGGGCACGGTTCTTACCTCCAATCTATTTGTAAGGACAAAACAGACCCTAAAAAAAATATACAAAAACTTGTCAAATCAACCTGTTAGTAGATCAAAATGATTCTCGTACAATGGAGTATTATTCAGCCTTGGTTTTGTTTGTTTGTTTAAGATTTATTTATTCATTTTGGAGACAGAGAGAAAACACAAATTGGGGGAGAGACGGAGAGAGGGAGAGAGAATCTTAAGCAAATTCCCCACTGAGCAGGGACGCCGACAACACAGGGCTCAATCCTACGACACATGAGATCATGACCCGAGCCAAAATCACAAGTCAGACACTTAACCAACTGGGCCACCCAAGCACCCCTTATTCAGACTTTAAGAAGAAGGAAATTTTGTTGTGGCTAGCTGGCTCAATCAGAGGAACAGGCAACTCTTGATCTCATCATTCTAAGTCTGAGCTCCACAGTGGGTATAGAGATTACTCAAAAATAAAATCTAAAATAAATAAATAAACAGAATAATACCTTTAAAAAAAAAAATAGAAGGAAGTGTTGGCACACCTGGCTGGCTCAATAGGTAGACCACATGACTCTTACTCTTGGGGTTTTAAGTTCAAGCCCCACGATGGGTGTAGAGATCACTTACTTACAAATAAAATCTTTGAAAAAAAAGAAGAAAATTTTGCAAATATGCAACATCATGAATGAACCTTGAGGACAATATGCTAAGTAAAATAAGCAAAATAGTCTCAAAAAAGACTAACACTGCATGAGTCCCCTTACATAAGGCATCTGAAATAGTCAAATTCATGGAATCCCAGTATGGGCTGATGGTATCAGAGGTTGAAAAGAGGGGAAAACTGGAATCACTAATCAATACCCATAAAGTTTCACTTACGCACGATGAATAAGCTCTTGAGATCTGCTGTACAACATTACACCTAGAGTCAGCAATACTGTACTTAAAATTTTATTAAGTCTTACCACAATAAAATAAAATTTAAAAATGAATTAAAATAGTTCTCTACTTTGAAGTGCTTGGGTGGCTCCTGAGATCTGCTCCCTCTGCCCCTCCCCCAGCTCAGACCTCTCTTTCTCTCTCTCAAAATACATAAATGAAATTTTTTTAAAAAATACAGTTCTCTATTCAATACAAGATACCTAATGAGAAACTAATGGTGGCTAAACTTTGAGAAGAAAAAACAGTATCTTCTACTCATAATAAAGCAAAAACTGTAAACTTTTCAGTTCCCCATCAATAGTAGAATGGATAAGCATACTGTAATATATCCAAACACTGATATACTCAATAAGGGTTGGCAAAATTTTTCTATAAAAGGCCAGACAGTAATTAGTTTAGGTTTTGCCAACCATCTCTTCTCTGATGCAACTATTTAACTCTGCCCTTTTAGAACAAAACTAACCATATACTTTATTATAGACATTGAAATTTGAATTTCATGTAAGTTTCATAGGCCACAAAAAAATTCTTTTAACTATTTAAAAATGTAAAAAAAATAGTTCATGGGCTGTACACAAATAGGCAGGGGCCGTGGGGCACCTAGGTGGCTCACTCGATTAAGCATATGACTTGATTTCCACTCAGGTCATGATCTCAGGATTTTAAGATTGAGCCCCTCTTCAGGCTTCATGCTGGGTGTGAAGCCAGTCTTAAGCTTCTCCCTCTCCTGTGCCCTCTGCCCCTCCCCCCCCACTTTTCTCTCTCCCCCCTCTCAAACAGACAGACAAATAGGGGCCAGATTTAGCCCCTGGGTCATAGTTTGCTTATCCGTGTTCCACAGCAATATGAATGATCTACAACTATATGCAATGCTGAATCCCACAAGTATGTGTGTCTTGAGTGAAAGACAGACACAAAAGAGTATATAAGACTACATTTATATAAAATTCACATACAGGTGGAACTGAACTGTAGTATTAGAAGTTTAAGTAAAGTGGAATGAGGCACCTGGATAGTACAGTTGCTTGAGACTTCAACTCTTGGTTTGGGCTCAGGTTGTGATCTCAGGGTCCTGGGATCGAGTCCTGCACTGGGGGCTCCCTGCTCAGCAAGGAGTCTGCTTCTCTTTCTGCCCCTTCTCCCTGCTTGTGCTCTCTCTCTCTCTCTTTCTCAATGTAAAATAAATAAATAAAATCTTAAAAAAAAAAAAGGATACCCTTCCCTTCCTTAAATGGTAACATCGAGGAGATAGGAAAATTTTCTGTTGGTTCCAAATGTTTCCAGTGCCAGGCACAAGATCTGGCAGGTAGGTGCTCAATAAATGTTTATTTGAAAAAATGAACACATTTTAAACATATGATAAATGATTTCATTACTTCTCAAGTAACATACCCTCAGGATAAGCATAATGGAAATTTAAGGATTTCATAAGTGGTACCTTTGTTTAGAAATAGTTCTGTAGAGAACTGTGCAAGAAAGCGACACCATAATCAGATGTCATGACAGAGAATAATATACAGAATACCTTTCAGAGATAATTCCATACTGGAAACATTACAGTTTATCACATATAAAGTACACATAACAGAACCCACACCAAAATTTCTTCAATTTAGTATAATATGGCTTTTTTTAAAAGGGTTAGTTGAGAGGCGCCTGGGTGGCTCAGTGGGTTAAAGCCTCTGCCTTCAGCTCAGGTCATGATCCCAGGGTCCTGGGATCAAGCCCCACATCGGGCTCTCTGCTCCGAGGGGAGCCTGCTTCCTCCTCTCTTCTCTGCCTGCCTCTCTGCCTACTTGTGATCTCTGTCTGTCAAATAAATAAATAAAAATCTTTAAAAAAAAAAACTTAAAAAAAATAAAAGGATTAGTTGAAACAAATAATGAAGTCAAAATTTACAAAAATTACATTCTAAAAAAAATACATTCTAAGTTAACTGTTCACTTAGTTAACACAAAGCCAAAAATGAAGGTATTTTATTAGGACAAAAAAAAAAAGATTTTTCATGTGTCTGTAATTTAAAATAAGGATCCACTTCACTAGAAGACATCATTGATACCTTTCTTATGGCATTTACCATATAATAAAAGGATTCTTTGACCATGATATTCACCTTTGTGTACAGAGCCAGGTATAGTACAATTATGGGCTTAGTAAATACTGGATAGATAAATCAAAGATAGAAATTTTCTTTAAGGGTGCCTGGGTGGCTCAGTTAGTTAAGCAACTGTCTTTGCCTCAGATTATGATCCCAGGGTCCTCGGATCAAGACCTGCATTGGACTCCCTGCTCAATGGGGAGTCTGCTTATCCCTCTCCTGCTGAGCCCTCCCCCATCCCTGCTTATGCTGTCTTACTCACTCTCTCTCAAATAAGTAAATAGAATCTTCTAAAAAAATTTTTTTTCTCCTTAAAATCTCCCTACCCAGGAACTCTTTCAACCCAAGTTAAGTCTGCAGATCCAAAACACTTTGAGAAGAGAACCAAAAATGGATCTTCAATTAATATGGAGGAGAGGGGTTGAGGTGTGGGGTTTTTAAAAATTCATTTGAATAATCTCTATACTCAGTGTGGGACTCGAATTCAGAACCCCAAGATCAAGAGTTACGTGTTCCTCCAACTGAGCCAGCCAGACTTTTAGAAGACCTCATAGTGGTCATTTGATTTCTTTCTTTTTTTTTTTTTTTTTTAAGTAAGCTCCATGCCCAAGGTGGGGCTTGAACTCACAACCCCGAGATCAAGAGTCACCTGCTCAACTGACTGAGCCAGCCAAGGGCCCTTCATACAGGTCATAAGAGCCCATTAAAATAAACTCCAGCTGGTAATCTGCAATTGCTACTCTATCATGTGATGTCCATGTAACATCTTTTTTTTTTTTTAGATTTTTTATTTATTTGACAGACAGACATCACAAGTAGGCAGAGAGGCAGGCAGAGAGGGAGAGAGGAGGAAGCAGGCCCCCCCGCTGAGCAGAGAGCCCGATGTGGGGCTCGATCCCAGGACTCTGAGATCATGACCTGAGCGGAAGGCAGAGGCTTAACCCACTGAGCCACCCAGGCGCCCCCATGTAACATCTTAATAAACAGTTGCTTGCCAATGCTTCAGAGAAGTAGAAATGGATCTCATAAGTTATCATCTAAATTCTCAAAACTGTTCAATGAAATTAGCAAAATCCGGATATACAAAAACCAGAAACCTATAGCAAAAGGAATCTGTTTATAGAGCTTTAAATTTTCCAGAAAATGGCGTTTCTAAATTCAAAATATCAAATCAAGTATTTAGACTTCTTTTTGGATAAGAAATTCTTATTGTTGAGTAGCCAACTTTGTCTTCTAAACTATAACATTCAAGAGAAATTCAAGTATCCCGTTGCTTCCAGCAGTGTTAGCAAGCCAATATTCTACTGCCACCTAGTGTAGAAAAGCAGTACTACTGCTTATAGTTAATGAAAATGCTTTTCTCCCGTTAATCTGTCTTTGTCAGTTTATTTTTAGACATGGCCAGGGACCCTATGAGGATCAAGGAGAAAACTTTTACAGTGACAAAACATAGTATATTGTCCATGTCAAAAGAAAATTCCTGGAAATTTAAAACATGACCAAGTGAAAAATGCAATTAAAATGCTAGAGGAAGGGACACCTGGGTGGCTCAGTGGGTTAAAGCCTCTGCCTTTAGCTCAAGACATGATCTCAGGGTCCTGGTATCGAGCCCCGCATCGGGCTCTCTGCTCAGCGGGGAGTCTGCTTCCTCCTCTCTCTCTGCCTGCCACTCTGCCTACTTGTGATCTGTCAAATAAATAAAATATTTAAAAATAAAATAAAATAAAATGCTAGAGGAAGTAAATGCTAGGAAAACTGAGGAAATCTATCAAAAAGGGAAAAAAATGGAAAATAGAGAAAATAAAAGAAAACCAAGGATTCAGTCTAGAAGGTCTAACATCTGAAATCAGAGTGCTAGAAAGAGACTAGAGGAAAAAATCAAAGTAAGAATACAGCTTTTCCCAGAACTAAAGGTCATGAGTCTCCAGATTCAAAGGGTCCACAGTGGCCAAAATAATGAAATAAAAGAAAACCACACACCAAGGATACTCAAGGAAATAAAGGATAGAAAGAAAATCCTAAAAGCTCACAGAGAAAAAGGTCACATTGAATGAAACAATGCCTTCAAAACTAAGTCAATATCACAACCTAGAAATATATTCTCAACCAAACTGGCAATTAAGTGTGAACTAGAATAAAGACACTTTTTTAAAACTTAAAAAGAAAAAAGTAAGAGGGCCAATTATCATATGATCTCACTGATTTGAGGAATTTGAGAAACAAGAGAGCATCAGAGAGGAAGGGAGGGAAAAATGAAACAAGACAAAAATAGAGAGGGAGACAAACTTTAAGAGACTCTTGGTCTCAGGAAACAAACTGAGGGTTGCTGCAGTGGAGAGGGGTGGGAGGGATAGGATGGCTGGATGATGGACACAGGGGAGGGTATGTGCTATGGTGAGTGTGATGAACCGTATCTGACTCTTGATTTCGGCTCAGGTCATGATCTCAGAGTCATGAGATCAAGTCCTCTGTGGGGCTCCATGCTCAGGGCAGAGATTGCTTAGGATACTTACTCTCCCTCTCTCTCTCCGCCTCTCTCCCCTGCTCACTCACACCTGCTCATTCTCTCTAAAATAAATAAAATCTTTAAAATAGAAATATTTTTATAGCCTTTTACTATTATAAATCTTTACAGGGCGCCTGGGTGGTTCAGTCAGTTAAGCATCTTACCTTCGGCTCAGGTCATGATCCCAGGGTACTGGGATCCAGCCACACATTTGGCTCCCTGCTCACCAAGAAGCCTGCTTCTCCCTCTCCCACTCCCCGTGCTTGTGTTCCCTCTCTCGCTGTCTGTCAATTAAATAAGTAAATAAAATCTTAAAAATAACCAAATAAATTTTTTCTTTAACTTTGCTTTAGTAATCTATAAGCCCAGCATGGGGCTCGAACTCATAACCTCAGGACCAAGAGTCATGCTATTCCAACTAAGCCAGCCAGGTACCCCTTAGAGATTTTAAGTGATCTCTACAGCCAACATGGGGCTCTAACTTACAATCCTGGGATCAAAAGTCACATGCTCTACTGACTGAGCCACCAGGCTCCCCTTATATTTCTTTTCTTAAGACTTATTTATTTATTTGGGGGGAGTAGGGGCAGAGAGAGAGGGAGACAGAGAATCTCAAGCAGACTACCCCCTGAGTACGGAGCCCAACAGGGGCACAATCCCACAATCCTGAGATCATGACCTGAGTTGAAACCAAGAGGTAGACGTTCATCTGACTGAGCCACCCAGGTGCCCCTAAACATTATTATGTTATTGGTAAGTTATTTTCTTACGTAAGTTTAAACCAGTTTTCATGGTGGTAGTTTTTACTTGGTTCTCAGACTTACAACATTACGTTGTGTATTACCTTATATTACGTTAATAAACACATAAACTTCACATACTCAATGTGAAAATAAAAACAAATTCAAATTCTATGTCTTATGAAGAACATACATTGAGTACCACAGAAATATTAAAGCTCATTTCTTATTTACCACAGACCTCATGAACCTAAAGAAGAAGAAGCAAAACAGGATAAAACACCAAATAATCCCTATTTCCAGCTTTCAGATTTTCATTAAGTAACCAACTTTTTTAATTTAAAAGATTTTATTTATTTATTTGACAGACAGAGATCACAAGTAGGCAGAGAAGCAGGCAGAGAGAGGGGGGGAAGCAGGCTCCCTGCTGAGCAGAGAGCCCAATGCAGGGCTGGATCCCAAGACCCTGGGATCATGACCTGAGCTGAAGGCAGAGGCTTTAACCCACTGAGCCACCCAGGCGCCCCAAGTAACCAACTTCTAAACATAATTTATATATTATATTGTTTCCCAATATTAAACCTGAGTTTAAAAACAGATGTTTGAGAGAGGAATCAGCACATTTTTTTTCTGTAAAGGTTCAGATAGAAAATGTGTTAGGTTTTGGGGGCACCTGGGTGGCTCAATCAATTAAGCATCTGCCTTCGGCTCAGGTCATGATCCCAGGGCCCTGGGATAGAGCCCCACATCAGGCTCCCTGCTCATCAGGGAAGTCTGCTTCTCCGCCTCTCTCTGCCTCTGCCTCTGCTTGTGCGCACACTCTAATAAATAAAATAAAAACTTAATAAATAAAAAAATTTTAACATAAAACTTCAGTGAGGGAACACAAAATTATCACCAAAAGAGGGCAGTAGTGAATATAGACACAGGGCAGTGGTGAGTACAGAAGGTAAGTATACAAAAAATGATGTAGCTTCAGTTAAGTAAGATCTTTCTCTAGAATTCCAGTAAACTAGAATAAGAAGCATCCCTTGCAATGGGCACCTGGGTGGCTCAGTGGGTTAAAGCCTCTGCCTTCGGCTCAGGTCATGATCTCAGGGTCCTGGGATGGAGCCCCACCTCTGACTCTGCTCAGCAGGGAGCCTGCTTTCTCCTATCTCTCTCTCTCTGCCTGCCTCTCTGCCTACTTGTGATCTCTGTCAAATAAAGAAATTTTTTAAAAATCTAAAAAAAAAAAAAAGAAGCATCCCTTGCAAGGTTAACAGCAGAGGCAAAAATAAAGAATATGCAAATGCATATTTAGAATAAGTTGAAATTATACATAAACCAAAAGATGGGTTAAAATGGCAGAGTATTTATACATGATGTCATATCCCTAACTAAAACACACCACTCCCAATTTACTGGTTTCACTGCCCCTCAGAAGCTACCAAAAACAAAACTGGAGCAAACAAATGGCCAGCTTCCTGTATCTACAAACTGATGAAAGGTGTGCCCTCTTGTGAGCAATAGGTAAGGCTAAAGAGGATCCATATCCCATCCAAGTAGGATAGGAAAACTTCCAAGCAGAAAACAGAGACTAGTACAAATGCTACAATCAGTACATCTGGGCACATAATGTGAAGGTCAGAGGGAAAGACTGCAGCTCGGGATATCTGAAACAAAGCCTATGAATGAATGCAATAAGGAACCTAACATATATATCCTATTCCCTGCTGGGAGTTAGACATCCTTTCCTCCTACCCCTGTTGTTCCTCTCACTTTCACTTTCTTCACAGAACTTGATTCTCTACAGATGATTGATTGTGGCCAGCAAACAAGATAAGGTACTACACCACTTTTATCCTGTTTGTTTCCCTTTGCTCAGACTCCTTCATTTTTTTATTTTCTTCTCTGCTCTTCTAGCCTGCATGTTGAATTCAAGATAGCTGCGACTCCACAAAGACAAAAGAAAAAAATGTTTTTAATTCTGCTGTTATCTACATGTAAAAAGGTATACCCTGCCCACCTTATACTCATAAGGACGACTGGTATCAAAACAAAACCAGAAAATACCAAGTGTTGGCAAGGGTGTAAAGAAACCAGAACTTTTTTAAGACTTTATTTATTTATTTGACAGAGATCACAAGTAGGCAGAGAGGCAGGCAAAGTGAGAGGAGGAAGGAGGCTCCCTACTGGGCAGAGAGACCCGATGGGGGCTCAATCCCAGTACCCTGGGATCATGGCCAGAGCTGAAGGCAGAGGCTTTAACCCACTGAGCCACCCAGGAGCCCCAAGAAATCAGAACTCTTATGCACTGTTGGTGGAAATGTAAAATGGTACGGCCACTGCGGAAAACAGCTGGCAGTTCTCAAAAAATTACAAATGGAATTACCATATAACCCAGCAATTCCACCTCTGGATATTTACCCCAAAGAACTGAAAGCAGCGTCGCAAAGAGATATCTGCAACCCTCTGTTCACAGCAGCATTATTCACAACTAAAACATGGTAGCAACACAAGTGTCCAATGACATGAATGCATAAAGCAAGTGTAGGATATACATACATGGAATATTATTCAGCCTTTAAAAGGAAAGAAATTTTGATGTATGCAACATAAACCTTGATGACATTATGCTAAGCAAGTCAGCCACACACACAAAAAAGACAAATACTTTATGATTCCATTTACATGAGATACTTAAGAGTAGTCAAAATCATAGAAACAGTAGAATGGTAGTTATGGGGAGTTAGTGTTTAATGGGTACAGAATTCCAGTTTCACAGGATGAAAAGAGTTATAGATATGGATGGTGGTAATGGATGCACAATATTATAAATGTATTTAATGCCACTGAGCTGTACACTTCAAAATGGTTATAAAAAATTTTCTTTTTTTTAAAGATTTATTCATCTATTTTAGAAAGGGAGTAAGCAGGGGGAGAGGGGTTGAGGGAGACAGGGACAGAGTGTCCCAAGTAGACTCCCCACTGAGCGGGGAGCCTAACATGGGGCTCCATCCCACAACCCTGAGATCACAACCCAAGCTGAAACCAAGAGATGGCCACTTAACAGATTATGCTACCCAGGTGCCCCCAATGATAAATTTTGTTATTAAGTATTTGCTGCAAAAAAAAAAAAGTATGCCCTGCTCAAGAGCAGGAATTATGGTTAGCAGAAATAAAGTTTACAAAAGGTTGCTTCATTTTTTTTCTTGGCTCCTCCACCAATACATATTGGGTACCACCATGCTATCGTCAAATTGAACATATTTACTATTTCCTGAACCTGCTCCATTGGACTAGTTACCATTTTCCTGCCTTACTCCTGCTATTTTCTTTTTTTTTTTTTTAAGATTTTTTATTTATTTATTTGTCAGATAGAGAGCGCAGGAGCGAGCACAGGCAGACAGAGTGGCAGGCAGAGGCAGAGGGAGAAGCAGGCTCACTGCTGAGCAAGGAGACGGATGTGGGACTCGATCCCAGGACGCTGGGATCATGACCTGAGCCGAAGGCAGCTGTTTAACCAACTGAGCCACCCAGGCGTCCCTCCTGCTATTTTCTTAACCTAGAATGCCCTATATGGTTGCCCCTCATTTCAGTCTAAAATATTCTACACTTTCTTCAAGTGCAGCAAAAATGGCATTTCCAAGAACCTGCCCAAAAGAGCTATTGACTCTTTCTGTCCATGGTGGCTTACTCAGATCTCTATTTCCAAACACTACAGCAACCTCTTATCAGGATTGCTTGTGTGTGTTCTCTTTTACTGTAGAAGAACGTGCTCAAAGACTTCTGTATAAAAATCCTGTTTGCTTTTTAGGCTTTCTCAAAAATTAGAGAGATGTTTGTAACTCAGTGTTGCTTAAAAGGTAAGTGAAGATTGGAACTAGATGTCATCTAGTACCCATAGTTTCAGCCTAGGTCAAAAACTCAAAGGTTTTTTCCCCTTGGCATCTCAGGCTATACAGAGGCTGTTCTGCAAAGCACAGGCAAATAAATCTTCTGTTCTACTCCCAGCACCAACTGAGCCATGTCAGCTCTTCAACTACTTCAAAATTACTTCAACTCTTCAAAATTACTCAGAAAACTGAAGTATTCCATCCTCAGACAGAAGACTGAAAGCAGAAAGAGCAATACTTGGATACTATTCATCAATATAGTCAAAAGTAAGAGAGTTTCCAAGCAATGTCTTCTCTGGATAGCATGCAATTCTTACCTCACTACCAAGCAAAATAATCATACTGTCCACCTAAAGAGCAGTAGCCCCCAGTGTCTGGAGTTCCTAAGATACTGCCTACACATGTGCTGTTCTTACTTCTTGGCCTACAGTCCCTCATTCTCCTCCCCCTTACTGGCTTAGCAAACACCTCAAAAACCCAGGTAAGAAGTCAATTTCTCTAGGAAACCTTTTCTGACCACTTGGAGAATAAGATTTGAGAGAAACAAAGGGCATTCATTAGTCTTTATGATATCAATTAAAATTAGAATAGGGGTGCCTGACTGGCTTAGTGGGTAGAAGCACGCAACTCTTGATCTTGGGTTTGTGAGATCAAGCCCCACACTGGGTATATAGAGATTTCTCTAAAATCTTTAAAATAAAATAAAATTACTCAAAATGTCTAGGATCACACCTGAGATAATACCTCTAATATTTCTATGAGATAGTCCATTTACTTTTTGTGAAATAATTGTTTTGCCTTCCCTCCCACCCCTGCCTCCGGATTCAAATCCTATAAGCAAAAGCAGCTAAAAAAAAAAAAAAAAAGAATTGCCTCTTAAAGCCTAAGCAGTTTCAAAACAAATAGCAGATGCAAAAAAACAGATGAAATTTCAACACCACCTTTAATCAAAGTGTGATTTTAGACTAACTAGACTTAGACGCCCTGAGCCTGTTTCCTATTCTTTAAAATGGGTGTCCATCTAGTACAGTTCCTAACACACAGAAGGCCCACAAAAATCGAAAATCATTTTTATTGTCTATCTCTAGAGTATACTTCGGCACTGGGTTCATTCATGTGACTAGCTCTCAGTCTGAAACTATGTTGTTCAATGGCCACAGGTAACTACCGGTCACTTGAAATCTGGCTAGTACAAAATGACATGTGCTTGAAGTGTAAAATACATACATTTCAAAGACTCGGCGAAAAAAATAAAATAAAATACCTTATTAACATTTTGTATGTCGATTACATGAAAAGAGATAATACTTTGGATGCACTGGGTTAGATGTAATAAAATTAATTTCATCTGTTTCTTTTTAACTTTTTTTATGTGGCTTTTAGAAAAATTTAAATTATATGTTCTCTCATTACATGTTTATTGGACAGGCTGACTTATACTTTGACTTCGAGCTAGTAAATGGGCTCTTTTAACCATACCATGCACTACTTGACACGGGTTCACTACGGCAAATCCTCCACCCGCTATCCCAGCATGCAGTGGCTCACTTTAACACTCTCCACTTCCACAACCCCGGAAAGCTAGACTTAACAGCTCTTTAATTTTAATTTTAATCTGGAGCGCACAAATCCGCCGAAGCAACTCGAAATTGCTGCCCACACAACAATAGAGAAAAAATCGAGAAAAAGCCCAGAGTCCTGATTTTCGTGTCTGCTCCGGGGCAGGGAGCTTGAGCAGAAAGGGATCACCCTTAAAAAAGTGAGAGGCGGCGACGGAGCAAGCGCCCCGGATCTGAAGGAGTATAATGTAGAGCTCACGGAGTGGAGGTGTAAGAAAGAAAGCCTTCTTAGCTTCTGGGGTGCCCAATCTGAGAGCGGAGCGGAAGGGGTTGGGCTCAGCGGCCGCAGCAGTGGGGAGGACAGATACCTTAAGAATCCCCCTCATCTTCGCCAGAAAGGGGCGGAACTCCTCGAGTGACACCTCGGGATAGAGCTGGCTCCGAAGCAGCTCCTCCGTGATGCCTTGGTGCCCATAGAAAGCTTCCTGGGCCAGGCCGTTCAGCAACCCGCTCAGGGCTTTGGAGCCCTCAAGCTCGCCCGCCATGGTCAGCAGCAGCCCCGCCCCGCAACAGCTGAGCGAGGGCCCCCACTACGGCACCCTGGATAGGCCTAAATGGCTTGGGCAAAGGCGCTCGGGGCAAATGGCGGCCAAGTTCCACCAGAGGTCGGTAATGGCAGCTATCAGCTTTGCTCTGCAAAACTCATCCGCTTAGGTTGCCACCAGGGAGCCATCCATTCAGTTCGGAAAAATCACTTTACTTACTGATTCCCTTCATCACTCCAGCGTCTGCTGAAAGGAAAGGTCACTTGATGGAGATCACTTGAGATGGGGAACTATCCTATGAAGGTGGCAGTTTAACTTTGGAACGGCTGCATCTCATTCCAGGCCTTACCAATCCCCCTAACGGAATAGGATCACTCATCGATCTATCACTCGTATCTGATCTCTGCCTAATCATTACCTGACCACCTTTTGTCCCAGAAAATTTAACTATCCCCCTGATAATATAATGTGTTTGCTAGTTAAATTTTCTTCTGTGAACCTTCTGTGACAAATACAAAATTGATACAGGTATGCTGCATTGGTGATTCCAGAGAGAAAGAGAGAGAGCAGCTGCTACTGGTAACTTGATCTTCTGAAATGTGAACAAAGGTTGGTAGCTATTCAGAACAAAAACATTCTTTCCTCACTTTACCCAGTAACTGTAAACCAGGAATGTTCTGTGTATATTAAAGCCATGTTAAGAACATAAAAACAGGGACGCCTGGGTGGCTCAGTTGGTTAAGCAGCTGCCTTCGGCTCAGGTCATGATCCCAGTATCCTGGGATCGAGTCCCACATCAGGCTCCTTGCTCAGCAGTGAGCCTGCTTCTCCCTCTGCCTCTGTCTGCCTGTGCTCGCTCCTGTGCTCTCTCTCTATCTGACAAATAAATAAATAAAGTCTTAAAAAAAAAAAAAAACATAAAAACAATGGTATAATTGAGTTCCATTTCAGACTCAGACATTAATAAACATGTAGGTTTTTCACCTAAGTGAATATCCCCGTGCATGGCAGGATGTCTTATACACCTGACCCTGTCAAGCCTAGGCCATCACTCCCTTTCCGTTGTCAGGACAACTGACATCCCCTCTCAAGGCATGGTGCCACCTTGTTGCAGTGTTGAGAATCACTGATTTAGACTGATCTAATGTTTATCCAGTGTTTGACTGAAGTCAAGAGGCATTCTTTATAATAGAAATGTTTATCCAGTGTTTGAAGTCAAGAGGCATTCTTTATAATAGAAAAGATGTATTTCTTTCCCTAGAGGAATTAATTTTCTAAAAGGCAAATTCAGAGATGCTTTCACAGCTCCAAGAAAAGCAAACCTAGAGATAAATTATACATTGCGTTAAGTAGGCCTACAGGAATTGCATAAAATGGTCAGCATAAGGGGGGAAAGGGTTATGAGTGGAAACAGTACTGCCTGCCTGAGCCTACAGCAAGTTCCAAGCACATGACTTCCAAATTACCTACCAGAAAGTACCATGTATTTCTATTTCTATGAAAGTACCATATATTTCTATTTCTATGAAACCTTCCTAACAATCTGATATTATTCTATATAATCTTTGCCACCTGATAGATGAGAAATATTAACTTATTTTCACTTGTATTTCTTAAATTTGAGAATGAATACTTTTTAATCCACTGAGCCACCCAGGCGCCCCGAGAATGAATACTTTTTAATATATATTTATTGACTACTTGTATTTCCTCCCATTTTCTTGACAATTCTCTACAGAGTTTCTGTCATTTCAGTAGAGCTCTTATACACTGGGAATATTAATGACTCTCACCTATATTGAGACATTTTCCTAGGTAGATAGTTGGATCTGTCAACCTGCATAGAAGTCTGGAAGGTTGTTCACCAACTTGCTATAGAGTGTATCTCTGAATAATTGAGAATGGTTTTTTGTTTGTTTGTATCTGTTTTTAGACAGGGAGAGAGGTCAGAGGGAGAGGGAGAAAGAATCCCAAGAGATTCCACGCCCAGCACAGATCTCACAACCCTGAGATCATGACCTGAGCAGAAACCAAGAGTCAGATACTTAAACTACTGAGCCACCCAGGCACCCTGAGAGTGGTTTTTATTTGCTTCTTTTGCTTACCTAATTTTTCTAAAATATCTAGAGTGCATATGCAATACTACTGTAATAAAATGTTATATAATGAAAAGATAAGTAGTATGTCCTAAAATCAAAATGCTTTTAATAAAAAGCTTTAAAGAACATATGTGTTCGGGCACCTGGGTGGCTCAGTGGGTTAAAACCTCTGCCTTTGGCTCAGGTCATGATCTCAGGGTCCTGGGATCAAGCTCCCCATCAGGCTCTCTGCTCAGCAGGGAGCCTGCTTCCCCCACCCCCGCCCCATCTGCCTCTCTACCTACTTGTGATCTCTCTTTCTCTAATAAATAAATAAAATCTTTAAAAAAAAACAGTGGAAACTACTGTACATCACTACCACCATTTAACTCTTATCCTATTGTATGTAATACCTGAACATATCACTGCCTGCCTGAGCCTACAGCAAGTTCCAAAACACCAAAGTGATCAATAAAAGAAAATCATCCTGTGCCACTAGGAGCTGCTATTGCCAATGCAGCTATTAAGGTTGGTTAACAACTGCATTGCTGGAATGCCTTTCAAACGAAAGTATTAAAGCACAAAGTTGTATTTTATTAAATTTCAAAACACAACCTGTTTCACAGATAACCTGGGCACAGTCCCATTAAAAGGATTACCCAAGGCAAGGCAGCAGCAAAGAAAAGATCCGGAAGCCTTGGCTCAAATGGAAAATACAGGCACCTAATACAGCCTTCCCAGAAAACAGGTTTCCATTCTAAGTTCCATTAACCAACTGGTCACTTCTTTTAAACTCCTCCTTTTATGGCTCACAGGTTGTTTGATCCAGGGCCAGAAATAGGAGTTTTTGTAAGATTTTCCATTTCTGAAAATGTTAAAATAAGAAATGTGGGCCAAAACAATGTGCAAACACAATGGTGCAAAGTTTTGCAATAAACTCTTCCTGCTCCCTCTCTCTACTCTACCTTTTCAAATTCTATCTTAATTACCATGCACTCCATTCAGCCAGCCAGCCACCCAGCAGCTATTAGTGGAGAGCTTTATGCCATTCTGCTAGTCTCCAGGGGATACAGAAATGAACAAAACAGTCTCTGTACTAAAATCTTACATTTTGGTAAAGGAAAATGATATGTAAATGAAGGGCAGCAGAATATGCTGCCTTAAAATATGCCACTTTGGTATAAGGATTTTTTTTTAACTAAAGGCAATGAGAAGCAGATACAAGAAAAGCTTCTGGCCTTCCTATTTACCTAAAAGCAGGACAAAAAATTTCAAAGGTCTCCTTCCTCTGTCTACAGGAAAGAAAAGAGTTAATCCCAGGAGACAATTTTAGACCATTACCAATGAAGAAGGCATGAAAATAAAACTGCTGTGCAACAAACCTCTTGTTTACTGAGCTCTTCCTGGTCATCACCCCATAACTGACTGGTCTTCCTGAACTTTCTTTCTTTTCTGCTGAAAATGGCATATAAACTGGAGCTCTAAGCCACTGCTTTGAGTTACTCATTTTTCCCTGGGTACCTCACATGTATACATAAGATATACATGTTAATAAACTTCTGTTTTCCTCATTAATCTATCTTTTGTTACAGGGGTCCCTGCCAAGAACTTATTAGACACAAAATTATTTTTTCTTCATTTACTTAAACAAATGATTAAAATACAAGGAACTAAGGGTTACTACTACTAAGTACCTAGAAGTAACTATCAGATTTGGTAGTAGAAGAAAGAAAAATTAACTCAAACTTAGCTTGTATAGGTCAGAATAGCTTAATGGTGAATAGTGTTGAAGGAGGTAATCAAGAGGACGTGACACTAGTTGAACCATGAACTAGAGCTGCGCAATCAGAGACTCTTCACCCCTTCCCATCCCTGGAATGTACATTCTGTCCAGTTCCCACAGTGGGAGCTATTCTAAGGACATGGTCTGAAGAGAGGTGTTGTTGAGACCATCTGGATGGTATATGTGACTGAGCTTACTTAGCTTCTATCTGAACTTTAAGATGATAGGTCCAGAGATCTACTCATCTTGCAGCCACCCAAGAAAAGCCTCACAAGTAAATTTCCTCGCTTACTAAAACTACCTACTGGGGGGCTCAATGGATTAAGCCTCTGCCTGCAGCTCAGATCATAACCTCAGCGTCCTGGGATCGAGTCCTGAATTGGGCTCCCTGCTTGGTGGGAAGCCTGCTTCCCCCTCTCTCTCTGCCTGCCTCTCTGCCTACTTGTGATCTCTCTGTGTCAAATAAATAAAATCTTTAAAAAATTAAAAATTAAAAAAAATAAAACTACCTACTGCGAGTTTTGAGTGGTATGCCTCTTTCTTTAGTCTTTCCTGCCTACCATGTACAGGATCTGGTTTCAGATTTCACCCAGGAAGCGCTGAGGTTGCAAACCAACAAATAACCTGACATGTTGCAGGGAAAATAGCATGTTCCTATGTATGGAGACATGAAAGAGAGTGGTATGTTGAGGTACACTATGAACTCCATGGTGTAATGATGGGGTACAGGACATACCACACCAAAATACGGAAGCTTGGCATAGTGAATATGTGACGAAATACGAGTAACAAAACCTAAGAAGTAACAGGTACGGGAAGAACTCCCCCTTTTTCTTCCAAAGTAGATCAGAAGACTCTCATGTGAGAGTTGTTCGCCCTGTACCTGAGCATTATTATCTCCAAAGATGGAGGAGGCCAAGAGGAAACTGAACAAACAGGCCTTGCTGAGTTTTTCCAGTTTACAGCCCTCAGCTCTTTATCTTTTTGTCCTATCACATTTTTTTCCCACAACTTTCCACTGTTCATCAAATCTAACATAGTTTAATCACTTCTTCAGGTCTTCTTCTCTTTATCATGTCACATAAAACTTATATTAAATAAACTTGTATGCTTTTCTCTTGTTGATCTGTTTTTTGTTACAGAACCCCAGCCAAGAAGCTTGAAGTGCAGAAGGGAAAAGATTTTTCCTCCCCTACTGCAGCATGAATAGAAGCTTGAAGTGCAGAAGGGAAAAGATTTTTCCTCCCCTACTGTAGCATGAATAGGGTGATAAATCTGGAAAGATAAACAGAGTCTGTGTCATAAAGTGTCATAAAGTGGAGAATTTACATGTAATGCTGGCTTTTATACTTAGCCATTGAGGAGTAACTGAACAGTTGTAAGCAGCAAAGTAAAAGATCAGATTTGCGGGTTTAAAAAAAAAGGATTTATTTATTTGAGGGTTGCCTAGGTGGCTCAGTCAGTTAAGCATCTGCCTTTGTCTCAGGTCATAATCCAGAGTCCTGGGATTATGCCCCGTATCAGGCTCCCCGATCAGCAGAGCGCCTGCTTCTCTCTCTCTTACTCCCCCCTGCTTGTGCTCTCCTTGTCAAATAAATAAAATCTTAAATATATATATATAATTTGTAATTCATTTTTAATTATAAATAAATAAATTTATAAATAATTTTATAACTTAATTTATAATTTAATTTTATTTATATATATGTGTGTGTGTATATATATATACTTACATATATATATATATATATATATTTGTTCTTTTTACTTAATTATTTATTTATTTGAAATATAGAGATACATATTTGAGAGTGCATGGGCATGCAAGCTCACAGAAGCTGGGAGAGAGGTAGAGGGAAAGAATCTTCAAGCAGACTCCCCACCGAGCATGGAGCGCAACTTGGGGCTCCATCCCAGGACCCAAGAGATCATGACCCATGAGATCATGACCTCTGCCTGCTTGTTATCTCCCTCTCTGTCAAATAAATAAATAAAATCTTTTAAAAAATAGGCTTAATGATGCTCTCAATAACAAGGTATACAAGGGAGAAGAAAGCTATTGTTCCTTCTGGTTAATTAAGTACTTAAATATTCAGACAGACAGTTAAAAAATATGAAGTTTGTGAGAGAAGTTTGAGTATGGATTTATAGTTGTTGAGTATGGATTTATAGTTGAGTATGCATTTACATTTTATGTGAATAATTATGGTTTTTAAAAAAGTCTTTATCTTTTAGAGAAATATAATGAAATATTTACCAATAAAGAGTTTTTTTAAAAAGATTTTATTTATTTGTCACAGAGAGAGATAGAGAAAGCAGAAGCAGGGGAGGTGGCAGGCAAAGAAAAGCAGGCTCGCCACTGAGTAGGGAGCCCCATGCCAGACTCATTAGTCAGACCCACATCATTACCTGTTTGCTTTCAGTGATAGTCTAATGTTGGCTTTCCTTGTTCCTTCACAACTTCTTCAGGTGGGTATGTGCCACCCACCACACAGAGGAACCTTAAAAACGCAAATCTAATGGGTCACCTGGGTGGCTCAGTTGGTTAAGCCTTCTGCTCAGGTCATGATCTCATGGGTCATGTCTCAATGACATAAACTAACGCAGAGAAGAAAAACAGATTATACGTAATAACAATAAAAACCACTGTCTTTGCTGTGGAAAACTGAGAGAACATATACACATCCCTCTCCCTTTTTCCAACCCCAAACAGAGCCTAGCTCAGTTTTGTTATTAGGGGCTTAGCAAGTGGTTTACCATCCAACCAGGCAAGACAACCCTCACCCGGATGGATGGCCAAGTATTACTGTTTTATAAAACCTACTTTACAAATCATTAAAAAAAAACTCCATAAGGCTATTTATTGCTATTGCCAACATTCTCACATATGCTTTGTGTCTGCCTTGATCTGACAGGATTTTTTTTTTGACAGGATTTTTTTTTAATATTTCCATTTTTCATTAGCAACAGTGCTTTGCATAGCATACACAAGTTTGCACATTTTATTTTTTTATTTTTTATTTATTTTTATTTTTTTAAAGATTTTATTTATTTATTTGACAGACAAAGATTACAGGTAGGCAGAGAGGCAGAGAGAGAGAGAGGAAGGGAAGCAGGCCCCCTGCTGAGCAGAGAGCCCGATGCGGGGCTCCATCCCAGGACCCTGAGGTCATGACCTGAGCCGAAGGCAGAGGCTTTAACCCACTGAGCCACCCAGGCGCCCCAAGTTTGCAAATTTTAATACTTAATGTAAACCCATTCTAATGGGGAATTAATGCATATTGACACTTTTAAGCAATCAAATTTTCAGCACTTATTTATTGGTAAGTTGGGGGGATAAAAAGTGATTCCAATTTATCACAGAAAAAGAAAAAAATATCCTTAGAACTTGAAAACTTTAATTAAAGCAATTGTGTTACCCCATGGGGACAAAAAAGCCAGTAATGGCATCTTCCAAATTCTGCTCTTCTATGGCTAATAGGTCTACAACTTACACTAATAAAACTAGTAGGGCCTAACTAGCCTTTAGAGATCATGTAATTTAATCCTATTATACAAGTTAGGAAAATGAGACCCAAAGAACTTAAATGACTTGCCCAAGATCCCATAGTTAATAAGCAGCAGAGTAGAACTCTGAAGCCAGGATTTTGGATCCCCAAATTAACGATGTTTCTAGCATCACACACTTGTTTCCACGACTGCACATCAGTTGTCCAAACAAGTAATCATATGATATTTATGAGCTACATCAAAGAAGTCTGGTCCTTTTAAAATAGAAATCAGCTTGGTTTTGGCTTGCGTCATGATGGGGGCGGGTCATAAGATGGAGCCCCCTATAAGCTCTGCACTCAGCAGGGATTCTGCTGGATTTTCTCTCTCCCTTTACCTCTGTCACCCCTCGCCCCCCGCTCGCTCACGCACTCAGGCTCTTTCTCTCTAAAATAAGTAAATAAATCTTAAAGAAATAAAATAAAAGTCAGCACCAGAGGCTTATGAGTAGAAAGCACTTAGGAAGGGTCATCTTCTAAGGCTCATTTCCTCATGGTGTGTAAAAACGCCTCGTGATCACAGGATTAAGTACTCAACATATCCCAGACATCCCTGCTTTATGAGCGCTTAATATTTACTTGTGAAAGAACATTAAATGAACTCAACTTACATGAACTTCCATAATGAAAAGTGGTAACAGGAGCCCAGCAGTTCAGCTCATGATCTGGGAAGTCATTGCTCTGTATGGAAATACAGTTTCAATCTACTTACAGGTTTACCTGTTAAGTTCTTTGTGCTTTGGCTGGCTACCTTATCTACTAAAAATTAATAATAACAATAATAATAACAGCTTCTACTTCATAGAATTATAGTGAAGATTAAAAGAGATAAAATATCTAAAGGGATTTAGCAACGCACCTCGCACACAACTGAACTATAATGATCGCAACTAAAATACTTTGGCTCCCTCTTAGTTAGTGGCTCTTGTGTGTAAGAAACTAGTAACAACGAGGGCGTTGTACCAGACAGGCAGTCCTGGTTTGGCAGGCAATCACAGGTTCAAAGCAAAAGTCTCTGCAATTTAACAAGAATGTATTTATATTTCTAACCCCTCAGTAACAACCAATAGGAGACAATCAACACTTAAACCAAATGAAAACAGGTACCCATCCCAAACCGCTCTTCCAACTGGACGAAATACAAGACTAAGCCGTCCAGCCAAAACCGGCTCAGCCCCGCCCATTCAGGTGTAATCCGGCAGCCCAGAACACCTCTGAGACGCGTAGGGTTTGAATTAACGGAAGGGACCTCACGACCCAGGCCAGGGCAGCGGGCGATGTTGGTGCCCAACACCCGCCTTTAAAATCATCGGTTGTGGGACGCCTGGGTGGCTCAGTTGGTTAAGCGGCTGCCTTCGGCTCAGGTCATGATCCCAGCGTCCTGGCATCGAGTCCCACATCGGGCTTCTTGCTTGGCGGGGAGCCTGCTTCTCCCTCTGCCTCTCTGCCTGTGCTCACTCCCTCTAACAAATAAATAAATAAAATCTTAAAAAAAAAAAAAGTTTAAAATCATGGGTTGCCCTGGCTGCCTCGCAAGCGTCCTCCCTTGGCGCGCCTCCACCCCAGGCCCCGGGCCAACACTCCCAGTAAACCCCCAGTTGGTAGCCACAGCCACCTCAACCGGCGCGCGGCGGGCAGCCTGCTACGTCACGTCGGCGCCGCGCGGTTTGGGAGGCCCCCTCTCCACCTCCTCCTCCCGGCGTCCGCGCCGCTTTCTGGAAGCTTCGTGAAGGCGGTGGGCGCGTTCCGTTAGGCTGCGGCCGGCTGGAATCCGGGTCCATCCGTCCTTCTAGTGCCCACGCAGACCCAGTCAAGCTTGCCATGCCCGAGAACGTGGCACCCCGGAGCGGGGCGCCAGCCGGAACTACCGGCGGCCGCAGCAAAAGCGCCTATCAGGACCGTGACAAGCCGGCCCAGATCCGCTTCAGCAACATCTCCGCGGCCAAAGGTATGGTTCCCTGAGTCCGACCCGAGGCCGTGCGGGGTCTAGCTTATACTCTCATCCTGAACTTGGGTTGCTAAAGCTCATTTTTTTTGTTAACTTGAGACAATCTTGTCCTTCCAGGGATGGCAGCTCAGTGGAGGGATCTTTACTGTTTTCTGCTGGTAATTCCCAAGGCCAAGTACGGAGACCTTGGGGCTGGCCCTATTCTGGGTCTTACACGCCCATAATTTTTCATCCCCGGTCGCTAATCACGTTCTAGGAGAAAGATGCCGAGGACCGCAAGCAGCGGTTCCTTGGGATCTGACACATAAGCGCTGTCGTTTATTTGCTTATGGGTTCCACTGGTGGTAGAATGTTGTTTGCGGAATACATTTTAGTTTTCAAATGTTCCTATAAAAATATCATTTAATGAAGCTCCTGGCGTAACTAATGAAACGAATTTGGTAAACTCCACGCTTACATTGGGGCGGGGCCCTTTGTATTGGGCTGTGGGGAAGACTCACCCGTCCTGATGGAGCATGTGGAAAGCCAGGTTGTGCTTTTACGTTCTTCCTGCATGTGCACCAGACACAAGCAAGTCTAGAAATATGGACGATTTATTGGTGTTTTCTTTGTTTTGTATAATTGTATGGCATATGATAGAAATGAAAATCTGAGTTACCGTTCTCTGTTAACCATTACTGAGTGGCTTTGTGACCTTCGACCTTTAGCCAACGTTTCCTCACCCATAAAATTGAAGAAAGTGTTCGCTTCCCCACCCCGCTTGGAGTTGTGAGAATTAAGAGTAGTTGTTGAGACAGAAGAGCCTGGAAAAATGAGAGCGAAGAGTTAGAGATTTTAGCTTATGTGTATTGAGTATTGAAATGTAGTGCGTATTTCATTACAGTTAGAGATTAAAGTGCAAGAAGGCATGAGGTGAAGATTGAAAGGGTAGGATGGGGCCAAATCTTGAAGGGCCTGGTGAGCAGAGGCCACCTGAATTATCTGTGAACCTGACCTTTTTATTTTATTTTTATTTTTTTAAGATTTTATTTATTTATTTGACAGATCACAAGTAGGCAGAGAGGCAGGCAGGGAGAGAGGAGGAAACAGGCTCCCTACGGAGCAGAGAGTCGCATGCGGGGCTTCATCCCAGGACCCTGAGATCATGACCAAGCCGAAGGCAGAGGCTTTAACCCACTGAGCCACCCAGGCGCCCAAACCTGACCTTTTTAAATGAGAATCCAGAGGGGCACAACTGATCTTTCCAAGTCAGACAAAACCCAACAAACTTGATAGAGAAAAGTTGCTCTAGTTTAGGTGCATTTTCAGCATAATTCAGGGAGCCAGTTTTGTATTTGGATATTATCTCGAAAATGTGCCCCAATCATTGGTTGATAATGTAAAAACCATAAACACACACAGAAAAGTAATACTAGTTCTAGTATTCTTCACGAGGTCCTTTTAACAGACCCTACCGTGTGCTATACTGTATCTTAAACATCAGACACTTTGGGAGATGTAAGCAGTCAAAACTCTTTTATTTTTTGAATAGGGTGTATTTTCCTGACTTCATGTAGATGACTGTGAGGGCATTCTTAAAGTGAATTGGTCTACTGGTAGAATCATGGCCATTGGGTCCACTGAAATCTGCTTGAGAGGCTAATACTGACTGGATAATTAGGAATAGCAGTCCAAAATTATGAGGCAGTTAAATAATTTTTAATTATAGCAATTTTTTTTTGTCCTTAAGGTCTTTATGTGTTACTCACACAGTAAAAGAAGTATGCTGGTTGTGGAGTATACAATGATTAGGGCACAATCTCAGCCCTGTGTATATGGGGTGAGGTGGTATGTGAGGAAGGAGAGGGTCTGATTATTTGTCTTGGGCTTCTCAAAGAAAAGGGTATTTGTCTTAACTGTTCATCAAATCCAGTTTCCCTTCAGTGGAATAATAAACATTCTTAGGGAAGTTAATAAGAGTAAGTAACTTTGGAGTGGTAGACTATAAACCCAGCAATGCTTCATAATACACCGATGATGACTGAAAGCTAGGGTTTTTGTTTGGGTTAAGGTTTGGAGTTTTTGTTTTGGTTTATTTGGTGGCAGGCATATAAAGATGGGCCATCTTTATACCAGCTTCACATTGGTGGACAAGTCTTATCCTTCAAAAATTGCACTCTGTATTTAGAGAGAAGACAGAATAGACAAAAAAGGGGAATTATATAGTAGGAAGTCTTGCCTCTCTTGTTGCTTGTGTTCTTTTAAGGAATGGAGAAAAGAATGGAGTCTCCATTTTGAGCTCATAACTACATTGTGCTTATTTTGATATTTAGAGGAAGGTTAGGTAAGTCCTCAAATTTTATTCTACCATAGGCAGGGCACAAGTATTACGTACAGTGACTTTAACAACAAAAGTGAGAGTTGTACAATTGAAGGAGTAAATTATTGTGTTTCCAGTAGATTATTAGACAGTGAATTTTCTTTAATAGACACAGTAAATGGTTGCACACCATATCCTAATAAGGACAGATGATCATTTGAGAGGAGAAATACGTTGCTTCTTTTAAAGAGGTCCTGATTTCTTCCTTCTGTTTACAGCTGTTGCTGATGCTATTAGAACAAGCCTTGGACCGAAAGGAATGGACAAAATGGTAAAAACAAAAACGGATTACTCATTACATATTGGGTGCTGATGTCCACACTGCAGATTCTCAGTAGTAGGTTAAGATATGCTGCCTAAAGAGCAAAAAGTGCTAGAAGGGTACTGTGAGCATGTAGAAGACTAATAGATCGCTTTGGGGGTGAGCATGATTTAAGTATAATTCATATATTTTTAATGATCTTTAAACAATGAAAGTACATACACAAAAGTTGTTATCTCTTGTGTTGTTACATGGGAAGTAGAGTAAGGCTGTAGCTATACGTGCTTGAGTTCAGTGTTCCTTTTTACTGTAACTGTGACCCTGCATGGTTCTGTGGAATTTCACTTGTTCTAGTGTGATTGACAGGCAGCATAAAACATTGCAGTGCATTCCAGACCATCCAGTTTTGAGAAATAAACCCTCAAATTCAGTGCTAATTAACATCCAAAATGAGAGAGAAACAATATGAGGGATTATCTGGATGATATACAGATTATTCTTCCCTGTGGATGTTTTGAAATCTGTCCCTGCTAGTAAGCCTGTTTACCCTTTGTTGAAAATACTAAGACATAAGTTACTTTCTTGAATGTAAGAATTGTATTTACTGTGTTTGTGGTGCTTTTTGAAAATCCATGATATTTCTTTCTTTCTTTTTAAAATTATTTTTATTAACATAAAATGCATTATTTGCCCCAGGGGTACAGGTCTGTGAATCATCAGGCCTACACATTTCACAGTACTCAGAATAGCACACACCCTCCCCATTGTCCATAACCCAACCACCCCTTCTCTGCTCCCCCGCTCCCCCAGCAACCTGCAGTTTGCTCTGTGAGATTAAGAGTCTGTTATGGTTTGTCTCCCTCCCAATCTCATCTTGTTTCACTTTTTCCTTCCCTACCCCCAACAGCCCTCTGCCCTGCCTCTCAAATTCCTCATATCAGAGAGATCATATGATAATTGTCTGTCTCTGATTGACTTATTTCACTCAGCGTAATACCCTGTAGTTAGTTCCATCCACGTCATTGCAAACGGCAAGATTTCATTTCTTTTGATGCCTGCATAGTATTCCATTGTGTATATATACATCACATCTTCTTTATCCATTCATCTGTTGATGGACATCTAGGTTCTTTCCATAGTTTGGCTATTGTGGACATTGCTGCTATAAACATTCAGGTGCACATGCTCCTTCAGATCACTACATTTGTATCTTTAGGGTAAATATCCAGTAGTGGGATTGCTGGGTCGTAGGGTAGCTCTGTTTTCAACTTTTTGAGGACCTCGGTGCTCTTTTCCAGACTGGCTGCACCAGCTTGCATTCCCACCAACAGTGTAGGAGCGTTCCATGGTATCATTTCTTTTTTTTTTAAGATTTTATTTATTTATTTGTTAGAGAGAGAGAGAGAGAGCGAGCACAGGCAGACAGAGAGGCAGGCAGAGGGAGAAGCAGGCTCCCTGCCAAGCAAGGAGCCCGATGTGGGACTCAATCCCAGGACGCTGGGATCATGACCTGAGCCGAAGGCAGCCGCTTAACCAACTGAGCCACCCAGGCGTCCCTCCATGGTATCATTTCTTATGATGGTTATGAACCCAGTAATGTTAGTAATTCTTCATAGTAGTATTTCTGCTTTGTGTTGTGTGTGTCTAGATTTCCTTCACTTTCAAACAAATGAAAAAAATAGCTGGAGTAAAGCCAGGTATTTTCATTTGTAAAGTTAGACTGTTGCTGCATATTTCTTTTGTTGTTGTTGTTGTTGCTGCTGCATATTTCTTTTTTTTTTTTTTTCTTAAAGATTTTATTTATTTATTTGTCAGAGAGAGAGGGAGAGAGAGCGAATGAGCACAGGCAGGCAGAGAGGCAGGCAGAGGGAGAAGCAGACTCCCTGCCGAGCAAGGAGCCCAATGTGGGACTCGATCCCAGGACGCTGGGATCATGACCTGAGCCAAAGGCAGCTGCTTAACCAACTGAGCCACCCAGGCGTCCCGCATATTTCTTAAATCACTATTGTAAGAGAATTTGAAATTAAGCACAGTTGTAAACTATGCAAACATAAATTAACTTCTCTACCAAGAAACTTTAAAATTAATAGAGCTTTTAGGGTGTCATTGTGCTGGGTAAAGAACAATTTTTGAAATACAGCTTTTTTAAAAAAATGGAACTTTACAGATTCAAGATGGAAAAGGCGATGTGACCATTACAAATGATGGGGCCACCATTCTGAAACAAATGCAAGTGTTACATCCAGCAGCCAGAATGGTAAGTATAATTTTAGATGAGGTTGCTTTTTTATAAGTGTATTGCTTGATATTTGTAAATAATTTTGTTTTATTTGATCACGTTGTATTATTTAAGCACTGTGAATTCTTTTTGTGTTAAAACAGGCATGTTTTTAGGATACATTGTGTACCTAACATTGTGCTCTTCAGTGCAAGGTTGTAATAAAACAATCTCCTTGTCCATAGGAGTGTACTGTATAGTAGAGGAAGAAGGAGATAAAAACATGAAATGGCTTTAATAATTCAATGGGTGTTAGTTGGAAGAGAGCAGTGTAATCTTCATTGTGTGCAAAATCAAGTGTCTAAAATACTGAGGTTTATTAAAAAGTTACCAATCCAGCTTAAGTGTGATGATGATTCCAGTATAAGTGAGAAGTCACCATATCTGCGAAAAGAAATTCCAGTTAAAAAGTTATGTTTGATTACATAAAGATGACTTTTAAAATGAATCAGATTAGGCTTATCTGGGGTCAGTTCAGATAAACTACCAAAGGATTCCAAACTGACACATGTGTCTTCCAGAATCCCCTGTTCTTTAGTTTCCAAGTCTACAGGGTACCTTTGGTGCAACATCATTTACACTTTCTGACAGGAACTTTTTTTTTATAAGATTTTATTTATTTATTTGACAGAGATCACAAGTAGGCAGAGAGAGAGAAGGAAGCAGATACAGGACTCAATCCCAGGGTCCTGGGGTCATGACTCGAGCCGAAGGCAGAGGCTTTAACCACTGAGCCACCCAGGCGCCCACTGACAGGAACTTTTAATAGCTGGGGAGAAAAAATGTATAACCATAGTCTGAACCAAAAAATCACAACATAAATGCTTATAGAGAGTATATGAGCAAAAATTTGCATGTCACAAATAAATCAATCATTTTAAAATGAAACTCGAAAATAAATAAAATGAAACCCAAGAAGCCAAGAATTATATTGAGGGGCATGTGGGTGGCTCATTGGGTTGTGATCTCTGTCAGATAAATAAACAAATAATCTTAAAAAAAAGAATTATATTGAATCTTAAACAGTGTTGATAATAATCAAATTGTTTTTGACACTGTTATGAAGGCCATTCATTTATATTTCACTTAGATGTTATTGGGTCCTCACGTTTCTCACTGAGCAACTTAGCATGTTCTGTTTACTTAGCTGGTGGAGCTGTCTAAGGCACAAGATATAGAAGCAGGAGATGGCACCACATCAGTAGTCATCATTGCTGGCTCTCTCTTAGATTCCTGTACCAAGCTTCTTCAAAAAGGTAGGTAGGACATAGAACATGTTTTATTACTAAAGGCCAAAAGGTACTGAGTAATAGATGTGGTATTTGATTTGGAATAACTAGTTTTGTTAGGAATTTTTAGGTTAATTTTGCTGTGCTTATTATATAAATAAGAATATTTTTTCTTTTTGTTTCTTCATTTTTTTTTTTCTTCAGCCTTCATTTTGAATGAAACTTGATAAAATTTTTGCTTTTCTAAAATAAGGTGTGGTGGTGATACTGATCTTAGATTCTAGATGAGAATGATGATTTGGGAAAGGTAGTATGGTTTCTTCTGGTAAATACTGCTTAATCATAGTGGAGACTCTCCAGTCACTTATTCTATTTATAACAGATTTATGGTGTTTTGAAAAGTGTAAATATCGCATGAGTGCAGAATTGACTGTTTCAGATTAATGGAAATAAATTATTTGTCATAATAGCAGTTAAGGTTGTTCACACTGTTTTATTTATAACTGAAGCCTAAGTTAATACAGATCATTTTTAAAATTATGACTACTCTGAAATTATAATGAATAAAAAATCTTAAGGGGTGTCATGTAGTTTATGTGTTGTAATAACTAAATTTTAACATCACAGGGATTCATCCAACCATCATTTCTGAGTCATTCCAGAAGGCTTTGGAAAAGGGTATAGAAATCTTGACTGACATGTCTCGACCTGTGGAACTGAGTGACAGAGAAACTTTATTAAATAGTGCTACCACTTCCCTAAACTCAAAGGTGAGACCAGTACTAAAGGATCATTTTAAAATTACTTTTTAAAGCTTGTTAAGAACTGTAACTCTTGGTTGTGATTTTTTGATGCTGTGCAGTTCATAAACGTAAAGTCTGGAGTGTCTGGATAATTGAGATAATTTGTACAACTGAATTAGTTAACGTCAAATTTCTTCCTTCAGGGCTGTCAAATAAACTGTACGTCCATGTTACAGACAAGAAAATAGATCTAGTGAAGTTAAGTAACTAATCCAAGACCTATCAGTAAGGGATAAGTGGAGATTGGAACCCAGGACAGGTTTGCCCATCTGTGGTCCCTCTTAACTAATAACCAGTGCTGCTTTTTTAGTTTTCAAGTGTAAAGCATTGATTTTTTTTTTTTTAATTTCCTGCAAACTTAACGTTTTTTTTTTTTTTCTTTTTTTTTTTCCCCCCCCCCCCCCCATTTTTTTCCATCAGCATTATTTTGATACATTCATTTTCTTTCAGTGTTACGTGAAGAGCTGGGTAGTGTTAGTGACATACATGATACTGTTGAATGTCCTCAGACATAATATGGACAGAATAGCAAGGTCACAGAGTCTAGACTGCTTGGGTTTATTGCTGGGCTCATCACTTGACTAAGCTGTGTGACTCTGAATTTCTTCATCTGAAGATTGAGCGAGTAAACATAAAGGGCTAAGACTATTGTCTCACATACAATAAGCTCTTAGTAAAGTGTTAGCCAGAAGTTATTTTTATTAGTCCCTCAGTATTATGTGTGCACATATAGAGCATTTGCTCACAGATTCATTTTAGTTAAGAAATGTCTACATATAATTTGATTTTTGGATTTTCTATAGAGCTACTAATCTAGACAGTATCATCTAATAGGTTAATAAACTAGGAAAAGAAGCCTACATACTTTGTGCCCTTGGTGATGGACAGCTGAGTAGAGAAGACAGTATGGAATGTTGTGTCGTGTTCCCATTCTCCCTGTCACCCCAAAAAAGTAGTTAAGATTTCTTCTTGAGGATCTTAGTTATAATAGAACTAGGATTTTTTGTGTGAAAGTGACTTTATTTAATTTTTTAAATTCTAGGTTGTCTCTCAGTATTCAAGTCTGCTTTCTCCAATGAGTGTAAATGCAGTAATGAAAGTGATTGATCCAGCCACAGCTACTAGTGTAGATCTTAGAGACATTAAAATCGTTAAGAAACTTGGGTAAGCATTTCTAACTAGGATTTTAGTAAAAATTAAAGGGACACCTGGGTGGCTTAGTCGATTAAGCCTCTACCTTCAGCTCAGGTCATGATCCCACGGTACTGGGATGGAGTCATGCATCAGACTCCTGCTCTGCCTGCCATTCCCCCTGCTTGTGTGCTCTCTCTGACAAATAAATTTTTTAAAAAAATTAAGAACTTTTATTCATGTGGGAATCTCAAGAATTTGTTTATATTCCATTATGATGGCAAGGCAGTGTGATCAAAGAATTTTAGGAATTGGGGCAGTAATAAATGTGAGACTGACTTGTATTTTATTGGACTGATGATTTTTAATCTGCTAGTAACCTATTAAACTCACAGATTTCCACCCTTTGTTAACTGTGTCCTCCTTGTTTCCTTTTTTCTTAGTGGCACAATTGATGACTGTGAGCTGGTGGAAGGGCTGGTACTTACTCAAAAGGTGGCAAATTCTGGCATAACCAGAGTTGAAAAGGCTAAGATTGGACTTATTCAGTTTTGCTTATCTGCTCCCAAAACAGATGTAAGTAAAAGCAAATGAAATTAGTTCTTTATTTGTGTGACATTCTAATAGCTTGGATCTTTGTCCAATATTATAAAAACACAGTATAGTGATACTAGTGATAAAGATCATAGATTCTGAAAGAATTAGTAGGATTGAGACAAAAGGAGAAATTATTGGATGACAGACATAACAGCTCTATGGCTTCACTTGGCTGTCATTGAAATTGAGCGCTGACTCATAGATGAAGGCAAGTAACAGTAGGGGCACCATGTACGAAATAATAAAATTAGATTATCTAAAAGTTACAGGGTAAGTGGAATTTCCAGTTTCTTTGTAGGTTTCTGAGAAACCGCCATCCATCCTATAGCAGCAGACAGATCTTTTGTCCTACATTTACACAAGTGAAAGTTGAAACCAACTTACTGTTTATACTCTAAAGAAATATTTTTTAAGGTATTTTTTTATCTTTTAATCATAAGTGCTTTTTCCAAAAGGGAGTGGTTGATCTTGTCACTTTGCTCAGATTTGCTCTCCTTTTACAGTGTATTGGCATATAGGTTTCCTGTTGAGTCATGTGTTTTCCAAACGTTAAACCCATAGAAAAGTTAATGTTGTTTTACACATATTTAATTAACAAGATTTGTCCATGATACCACCTTTCAGCATACCAGCTTTTCTAACAAGCCATAGAGTTAAAAGGATGCAACTGAAATTATTTCAGTAATGCATATATTTCTATGAAAAAAATTGACATATTCAAGAAAAAGGATAACCATTTTAAGTTTTCCAAAGTGTACTTGCAAAAAATATAAATAACACAGCAAGGTGTATAGATGAAAGTTAAAGACCTGAGTTACAGTTAGTATATATATTCATTTTCCTAGATTTTTTCTATGTATGCCTCTAATTTGTTGTTAGGCTTGGTTTTGGTTGAATTTATTATGATACATAATATTTTTGTTAAAAGTCTGTCCTTTTCACTTAAAAACTCTTAAAACACACACACAAAAAAAAAAAACAGCAAAAAACCGACCACAAAACTCTTAGAGTGCAATTTATTAATACGATGTTCTTTTTTCTCAACAGATGGATAATCAAATAGTAGTTTCTGACTATGTCCAGATGGACCGAGTGCTGCGGGAGGAGAGAGCCTATATTCTCAATTTAGTGAAGCAAATTAAAAAAACAGGATGTAATGTCCTTCTAATACAGAAGTCTATTCTGAGGTGTGGGAGCTATTTATTTTGTTCAGCTTTTAGTGACTGTGTATTTTAGCAATTTTTTAAGAAACATTTGGAGTGGGTGGATCACTAGAAATCTAGAATGAATCTGCATTTTGGACATTGTATTCTGATAAATCCTCTAAAGTGGGTTCTCTTTCCATTGTGATGATTTAACTGTGGAATATATAGTTGACCCTTGAACAACTCAGGTTTGAACTGTGTGGGTCCACTTACATGTGGATTTTTTAACAATACAGTGCTATAAATGTATTTTCCTTGTGGTTTTTAAGTTCTCTTTAAGTAATCTCTGCACCCAACATGGGGCTTGGAACTCATGACCCTTAGATCAAGAGCTACATATTCCAACTCAGCCAGCCACACCTCCTTATGGTTTTCTTAACATTTTCTTTTCTCTAGCTTTATTGTAAGAATACAGCATATTGACTAGCTATGTTTTCTCTAAGGCTTTGGTCAGCAGGTAGTCAAGTAGTCTAGTTTAGGGGAAGTCTAGTTTAGTAGTCAAGTTTTGGGGAAGTCAGAAGTTATATGCATATTTTGTACTAGGGAGGGGGAGTTGGTACCCTTAACTCTCATTGTTCCAGGGTCAACTGTATGTTCTTTCTAGACCAAGATCTAAATATCAAGCAAATGGAATGCTTTGTTCTAAAAGAGGCGTTTATTTAAAGGTCTCTGGAATTGATTGCCTGAAATTTAGAAGTTCTTTTGAGGGGAATGCAAGGTAGTTCATGGATCAAAAGATTTTTCCAAAGTTTGAACTGATCCCTTTTATTCCTTCAGTGTTTTTTTCTAATAAGTAGATGTAGTCCCTTTTACTCTATTAATGTTATGCCAGGAAATACTAGGGGTGACTATTTTATATAGAAACCTTGATGAAGAGTTTGATTACCTGGTTCTCCTACCAATTCATATCATAGGCAGTGACCTTAAGTAAACTTCTCAAAATTTTAGTTAGCTTATCTGTAGAACAGGGATCAGCATATCCACCCTTCCAATGTCACAGTGTTGTCAGGAGCTTTGTTCCAGGTAATTTGTGAGAAAGCATAAATTTGTGGAATCCTGAATTAATCATACATCTAAATTCATGAAGTATCAATAAAGTTTCAGTTATCAAAGATACAGCCATTTAGTATTAAAAACTGACAGTAATTACCTTTTATTGTGTTCTTTACAAATAGTGTTCCCTGGGGTACATTTTAATATGATCCATTGGAAATCTTCAAAGAGTTTTGAGCTCATAAACTTGGGTGACTAAATTTAAAGTGTCTTCCAATACTAACTGAGTTATTCATCATTTAAACAGTAATGATGAACAGCTTAAAAGGCAGTTTAACAGCATTTTTTTTTTTTACTCTAGCATTGGCCTAATCACTGATTTTGTGTTTTAGAGATGCTCTTAGTGATCTTGCATTACATTTCCTGAACAAAATGAAGATTATGGTGGTTAAGGATATTGAAAGAGAAGACATCGAATTCATTTGTAAGGTAAAATATTTGTAGCTTCTGTGTGAGAATATCCAGTAATCAAATGTTGTCTTAATTTGTGGGTTTGATATTTTCCCCAGACAATTGGAACCAAGCCAGTTGCTCATATTGACCAATTTACTGCTGACATGCTGGGATCAGCTGAGTTAGCTGAGGAGGTCAATTTAAATGGTTCTGGCAAACTACTCAAGGTAACAGTATTGTAATACAGCTTTTATTTACCTGGGTTTTTGTTTGTTTTAACCCTTGTTTCTGTACCTAATTTGAAGTGTGCTTACTATAGATTACAGGCTGTACAAGCCCTGGCAAAACAGTTACAATTGTTGTCCGTGGATCTAACAAATTGGTGATTGAAGAAGCTGAGCGCTCCATTCATGATGCCCTCTGTGTTATTCGCTGTTTAGTGAAGAAGAGGTAATATAAGTCACTGAGTAACGTTTTGAATTTTAACATTCCAATTTTCACTATTTTTAAGGCATAAATAGAAAGTTATTAAAAATAGCTTTCTGTTGGATAAAATAAGCTAAAAATGTATTTGTGAATTTCAGAGCTCTTATTGCAGGCGGTGGTGCTCCAGAGATAGAATTGGCCCTACGGTTAACTGAATATTCACGAACGTTGAGTGGCATGGAATCCTACTGCGTTCGTGCTTTTGCAGATGCTATGGAAGTCATTCCGTCTACACTAGCTGAAAATGCTGGCCTGAATCCCATTTCTACAGTAACAGAACTAAGAAACCGGCACGCCCAAGGAGAAAAAACTACCGGCATTAATGTCCGAAAGGTAATAATTTAGTTTTTAATTATTACAGGAAATGTTGATTAAAATATTTTAACAACTTCATAATTGTCTATTGAAAGAAAGGCCTTTTTTTTTCAGTGGACAGCAAGGCAAGATTTATTGAGCAATTGTAAAGTTTATTAAATGATAGAGTACAAAGCTCCCAGAGAGGGAGGGGACCAAAGAGGGTTGCCTGGATGAAAAGCTTTTTAATCGAAAGTAGTCTTTTGGGGAAGCTGGGTGGCTCAGTCGATTAAATGTCTGACCCTTGATTTCAACTCAAGTCATGGTCTCAGAGTTGTGGGGTCAGGCTCCCTGCTCAGTGGGGAGTTTGCTCAGTATTCCCTCTCCCTTTGCCCCTGCCCACTGTGCTCACTCACTCTCAGGTAAATAAATCTTCTTTTTAAAAAAGGTAATCTTGTGTAGCACCTGGGTGGCTCAGTGGGTTAAAAAAAAAAGTAATCTTGGGTTTAGGGGCGCCTGGCTGGCTCAATTGGAAAAGCATATGACTCTTGATCTCCATGTTGTGAGTTCAAAGCCCTGAATTATGTGTTGAGATTACTTAAAAAAAAAAATCTTGGATCCAAGCATGAGAACAGCAGGTCAACTAATTTATGCCATTGAGTAAGAACGAAGAGGATGTCTTCAGTGAAAAGTAATGTTTGTTCATTACTCTGCTACTTATTGATTATGTAACTCTTAGTGAGTTACTTAGTCTGTGCTTCAGTTTTCTCAATTGTAAAAACAGGGACAATTAACACTTCCCTCAAAGGCCTGTTGTGAGGATTAAATGTATTACCAGGTAGGAGGCTCTTAACTAAGTTGCCTGGCATAGAGTAAACATTACATAACTATTAATCGTTGCTGCTTTTGTAACCAGTAGCCTAGTATAGTTGTGTAAGGTAAACACATAAAACAGTAATAATCTTTCCTTTTGTAGTAGTGCTTTATTAGTGTCTCTGTTGAATAAACAAATATATCATATTGGAAAATAACTGACAATCCAAGGACGGATAGATACATATATATATGTATATATACACACACACACACATATATATACATACATATTTTTTTAAAATAATACCAAACTCAAAAAGAAGGGCATTGCCTGGTTAGGGAAAGCTTTATGAAGGTGCAACTTTGGTAGGAGATGAGAAAATTTCAGGTGGGGAAGCAGATGTTTTATAGGTGAAAGGAGCCAAGAAATTACTTGTTTTGTCTAGAAGGTTATACGTTGGTCATACAGTGGACTTTAAGGTTGGAAAGCTCCCATAAGAGCTAGAATGAGGAGGCCTTTTGAGTATTGGGGCAGTTGTGGAGGAGTTTTATTTTGCTTTTATTCCAGTGGTTGGGAACTACTAATTTTTTTTTATTCAAGAGGCTAAGATGAAAAGTATTTTTAGGAGGGAAGACTGGAGGCATGGTTGCCTGTTAGGGCCATCATCACATAAGGCAGCAATCCCGAGAGAAGGGAGACTGAGATAGTGGCAGTAACAGTTTAAAAGTTGTAATTTGAGGGAGATGAAAAGGCAGGGCAGACCAGCCTTGTCCATATTGAGAATTAGGGTTCGGGGATGATTTGAGCATTAAAGATCTTAGAATTTTTGATGGGTATGATTACCCAATTTTGTCTGGGTATTTTTTAAGTTAAAGATAATTAGGAGTTGTTGGGGTGCCTGGCTGTCGTTGGACATCTGCCTTCGGCTCAGGTCATGGTCCCAGCACCCTGGGATCAAGTCCCTCATCAGGCTCCCTGCTCAGCGGGGAGCCTGCTTTTCCCTCTCTCACTCCCCCTGCTTGTGTTCCCTTTCTCGCTATCTCTCTGTTAAATAAATAAAATCTTTTTTTTTAAGATAATTGTTTAATAATTGAGTTGTTTGGGGTCTAGGATTGGGGGAATCCACAATCCCCCCAAAACCAAAAATTGAGTTTTTCCAAATTTTCATTAAATAGAACCTGCAATATAGAGAAGAGCTTAATAGAGTATTTTACTTTTGACTAGGACAAAGGAAAACTAGGTTTGAAAGGCCTTGTATCATACTGGTAACAGTGTAATTGGTGAGGTGTGTAATCACAAACACTAAAAGCAATTTGTGCTATTTGGCAGGGTGGTATTTCCAACATTTTGGAGGAACTGGTTGTCCAGCCTTTGTTGGTTTCAGTCAGTGCACTGACTCTAGCAACTGAAACTGTCCGGAGCATTCTGAAAATCGATGATGTGGTAAGTATAAATAGATTGTGAATTTCCCTACAGGGTTGAAAAGGTGTATTTTTTTAAGAGTTTTGGGAGGGGGACAGGGCGGTACATATTACTTTGTTGGTCATCAAGGTGATAACAGTTCATAATTTTTACAGTCATTTCTCACTTGTGAAAATAGGATTTGGTAATCGGGCAGTTTGGTAGTTGGACAAAACTTCTTTGATAATTAAAATTCTATTATTACAAGTTGTGGAACTCAGGTTTTTTTCTTGTCAGGTAAACACTCGGTAATTGGATGAACATTGGCCGACTGGCACCACCGTGGCCACTAAAGTGCATCTGGAGTGGAAGCTCACCTTGGTGTTCCTTGCTGTTTGGAAGATTATTTCCTTTGTGAATTCCTGGACCTGGTCTTCCAGTGGCACTTGCTTAAAATTGTATTGACAAAACTTAATTAAAATATTAAATGTTTGATTTCAAAAAGCAGATTAATTCATTGGTTCTTCCCTCCCACATTCAGTTACTTCTCATATTATTGAAGAAACTATGTAAGAAGAAAAAAATGAGTTCATATTTGCCTGTTGACTTTGTTAGGTCCCAGTCCTGAGTGCTTTAAGTTTTGTTTTTTTGTTTTTAAACAGAAGTATTGAGAATTTTAAATGGCCCAATGTGCTCATCACCCTGGTAAATGAACAGATAGGGGTGCCTGGGTGGCTCAGTCATTAAGTGTGCCCCTGTAATGTTAACTTTTAAAATAGCATTATCAAAGTGATAAATGCTGTTCTTTAAACTTTTTGTGAAAATTTTCTTAAAAAATTAAGGGTTAGCAGTAAATAACATTCAAGAGGAAAAAAACAAGCATGCAAAATTTCTGCCCCACTAGGGCACAATACTATCCCCTCTATATTTATGGATATCTAATGTTATAGCTGCAAAGTATGTAAAGCAGAAATGGCTCAGTTGGTTAAGTGTCTGACTGGCTCACATGATCTCAGGATTGTGAGATGGAGTCCTCTTCCTACCACATTACTTTGCAATGACACCTGCAACTTAACAATATTTGACAGAAAGGGAATAAATATACAAGGGGGAGTGGGAGAGAAGCTGAGCAGTATGTATGCCATAATGTCAATAATTAAGTGAATAGTTGGTACATCAATTCACTGTTAAGCTACACTCATCCACATCAGGTATTAAAACTATGGGATCATAACCTGAGTGTTGCGCCCTTAACTACATTTCTCTTAAGTCCTATGGTTTCCCTCGCATAATTCTGCATTATCACAATTTTAGGTGTTGGTGAATGAAAGCTTGTCTGCTCTTCTACACACAGACACACAATGTGTCTGTCCTCGCACTCATTCCTTCTAATCTTCAATTTGTGGTGCTTCAGCATGTAGGCCTGTCTTGCTGTTTTGGGGTCAGGCTTACACCGAAGCCCAAGAGGGGCACCTGCAGCCACAGAACCATCTGCATGTGAATAACTAGAAGTCCCTACTCTGGTCACTTAGGGCACCCATACCTCATGAACTTCTGGTTCTGGCTTCTTGGAATTGAGCCAGTATTTGTTCCAGTAGGCAAAGCAAGTCTCAGCGGAAAGAACAGCCTGAAGGAGGTGGGGAAATGGGGGATTTTGCAGGTGCTCACACTCCAGCCCCCTGACCAAGAAAGGCTTGGTAAGAAGCCTTGGGTGCCTGGCTGGCTCAGTCAGAAGAGCAATATGACTAGTTCTGAGTTCAGTCTCCATGATGGGCGTAAAGCTTGGTTAAAAAGAAAGGATTAAAAAAGAAAAAGGGCTCAGACCTCACAGGTTCTAGGCAATGCACACTGCATACCTTAACTTTAGGGTGGCAATGGCTGGTTGTAGGGCTAGGGGGCCAGAGGAGACTGAAGGTTAGGGAGGAGAGGGTGTTGGCAGCCTCAGCCTGAGGTAGTAGACTTAGGTAGCAGGTGGCTGAGACCGCACCACAGACTCATGGTGTAGAGGGAAGGCGCCATTTGAAACGCCCAAATCCTGAGTAGGGAACTGTTGATGGGGTGAGGTGGAGATGGGGTGTGTCTGTGGTTACTGTCGGGCGCTTGCACCCTTCAACCCATCACTCTAAAGTTGATGGACCCAACCACAAACAACCCGGTTCATACACTGCAATGTCACTCACTGGTGGGTGGGCCCGGCTCCACCCAACTCTGGGCTTTTACTGGTCAAAACAAAAAAACCGAGTGTGATAACTAGCAAACTCCTTCGGATTGGTTGATTCCTGCGAGCTCTCAAGTCAATCAAAGTAGAATGTACCTCACTCCTTTCCGTACGCAGGCTCCCGGAGGAGCCATGTTAGGTAACATGAAAACCACGCCACTGTTCTGAGATCTCCACACAATAACATCCCCTGCTTTCTTCTGCTGCCGCCGGCTTCAACAAACGTGTTATTTCAATGAATGAAAATGCGCTATTTTTTTTTTCTACAAAGCAAGTTGTTTCACTGCTATAATGTGAGAAGTGTGCGTTTGGGCGGTGAGGCGCGAAGCTGGCGAAGAGATGTCCTGTTCTGCCCGCCAACCCTCTGAACCAGCAAAGACTCAGGACTCACTCCCACTGTTCGGGAAAGCGCCCATCTCGGGTTTCCCGCAGCCGAAGGGAGTTTGAGTGACTTTTGGCCCCTCGCGGCCCCTGTAGCGTCCCTAGTTACTGTGCCCCCTAGTAACCGCCCGCCCCAAGCCAGGAGCCGCTGGCTGGCCTGAGTCATCGCCAGCTTCCCTACCCCGGGCCAGCGCGGGCGCTCAGGCCTCGGCGGCGCGGTGATGGCCGCCTCGCACCGAGCGGCGAAGCTGGAGGCCTCCAGCCTCCAAACCGCGGAAAATACCAGCATCGGAGCGCAGGTCGCCCAGAATGAACGCGAAGATCCTTCGAAGGTCCTGGCGGCGGCAGCCTTAGAGGAGGAAGAAGGCGACGAAGAGAAGGAGAAGGTGGTGCTGCCGGCGCTGGCGCGGGTAATGCAGGGGCGGGACGGAGGCTGGGGCTGGGTGTCCTCAGGGCGCGGGCTGAGGGCTGGTAGGCGGCCCCGCTGGGCTGAGGGACCCGCTGAGAAATGGGCTGCCTTGTCCATCTCCGCCCTACCCAGCAAACCTGGCGCACCAGGTTTCTCTCTGCCCCCACGGGAGGTACTCAAAAAGGAGGCGTTGGAAAATCTTTTAATTTTCAACAAAGAGATTGTAAAAATTTCTTGGAGAACATTTCTAAAGAGTATAAGGTACAGAAGTTTACTCCTTTTGCTCCAGCATCTGTTGGAAGTAGTTGTTGCTTTTTTCTTTTCAACTTGGGAAAAACTGATGTACCCCATAGTGGATACCCCATAAAACTCAGGTGAATCAGCTGTGCTGTTGGGTGTGTTTTATTGTCACTTTAAAGTCTTGGTTATTAGTGCATTTTAATACAACATTGTCATGAGAGGTGGTGTTTAAAATCATTTAAGAGTTCAGTGGGCAGTTAAATACACAGATTAAAGTTAGGCATCCAGAGAAGCAAATTACTGAGGTTCCAGTTTCCTAAATGACTCTTCAAGGTGAGAAAACCTTTTCACTGATCAATTTTCAATGTTAAATGTGTCCTGAACACCTGCCCATCAAGTAGAGGGCTGAGTCTGCCATCTACTCTATTCATTTAAAAGATGGGAACATTGAATTTTAACTAGCAGTGTGCAGGTATAAATCTCCTTAACTTTTTCTTAAAAAAAGGTTAAGATTCTTTTTTTAAGATTTTTATTTTTTTATTTGATAGAGATCACAAGTAGGCAGAGGCAGGCAGAGAGAGGAGGGAAGCAGACTCCCTGCTGAGCAGAGTCCAATGATGCGGGGGCTCGATCTCAGGACGCTGAGATCCTGACCTGAACCAAAGGCAGAGGTTTAACCCACTGAGCCACCCAGGCCGCCACCCCCCCCCCCCCCTTTAAGATTCTTAATACCATTTGTCCAAAGCTTCTCAGATACAAAACCCTTATGGCCTATGGCTAATAAAATCACTGGATATTTTGGAATTCTAATCTGTTTACACTAAAACTGCTAACGAGAAAGTTTGTAGCAACCCTTTTATGGTCACAATTTCACCAAGAGACAAACTCCCTGAGGTCCTCCAGAGTAAGGCAGATTGAGACCCTGAACATGAACCAGGATGAGAGTCCTGAGAACAGTTTCATTCATGATAAAGCTTCCCACAACACAAAATCTCAGTACCTAACAAAGGAGGCAAAGTAATAGAGGAAAAAATTTTGAATGGAGGAAGAGGATTGGGAATCCTGGATGGGATCTGTTCTCTGCCATCTGCTAGGCGCTACTAAGATGTAACTTTCTTCAATCTCAGTTTCTTAAATGTAAAAGAACTGTAATAAATATCTCTCTTGTCTCACCGGGATATTAGGAGAACCAAATGAGTAGATGTGTGTCATATCTAAAGAGCAGCTTATATAAATTCATAATAATAATAACAACTGCCAGTGATTTGAACAACTCACCCAAAGATTAAATCTCCTTTTGGCTTTGCTGGGCTAGAGGAGTGCATCATTCCTGTAGAGGTAGGCATACTTCCAGAGTGCCCTGCGAAACTGCAAATTTGTATTAGAAATTTAGTACCTTAGGAGGGATTAGTTTATCTAATAAGCTAGTTTTAAAGGGACAGGATCCTACCAAGCAAACAGAAAAGGGAGCTAAGTCTTATGGGTTTGACACTGTTCTAAGACTACCACACTTGGAGCATCCAAAAGCAAACCTGGATGAGCTGTGCAGTAGACCTGATAGAGGGTACCAGTTGGAGGAAGAAGCCCCAAAAAGGCAGGAATGGTTTCAGGAGCCAAGCTTGTGTTCTTCAAAGTAGGAAGCTCAGATACTATGTATGTCACACAGGACTGATTAGAGGGGCGCCTGAGTGGCTCAGTTGGTTAAGTGTCCGACTCCGGATTTCAGCTCAGGCCTTGATCTCAGGTCTTGATCTCAGGGTTGTGAGTTCAGGCCCTGTGCTGGGCTCCACACTGGGCTCCATGCCATGACCAGCATGGAGCCTAATTTTTACTCTTTTAAAGATTTATTTATTTATTTATTTGGCAGACAGAGATCACAAGTAGGCAGAGAGGCAGGCGGGGTGGGGGGTGGGGGGGGGAAGCAGGCTCTCTGCTGAGCAGAGAGCATGATGGGGGCTTCAATCCCGGGACCCTGGGATCATGACCTGAGCCGAAGGCAGAGGCTTTAACCCACTGAGCCACTCAGGCACCCCATGGAGCCTAATTTTTAAAAAAGACTGATTAGAGAACCAGTTGTCACAGTGGGTTCCTTTCAGTCCTTTGCTTTGCTGAAGCCACTTCCCTCCCCCTCCCCCACACACCCCTTGTGGGACTTTGAGCCCATATTGGGTTCTGAGGCATGTTCCTTGAATCTAGCCTCAGTTGAAGATAGCGCTCCATAGGCCTTGTTATGTGGTTGATGATGACATGGGTAAAGCAGTATTCTTTAATTCACTGTTAAAGTTGCACTGACTTTCCTAATGGAGTGACCTTTTTCAACAAATATCCAGCAGTTATTAAGAGCTAGTTACTTCATTCAGTTGTGAGTGAAGCAGGCATAGAGCACATAGTCACAAAGCTTCCAGTCTGGTGGGGAAGCTAGATAATATTCACAAAATGAATAGTCAGATGATGAGAAATGCTGGGAAAGAAATGAACAGACTTCCATGATTAAAAAAAGAAGTAGCTAGGAACCTACTTAAATGAATTAAATTTGAAGACAATATCTGGTAGATGATAAAGAGCAACCATTTGAAGACTAGGGGTAGAAAAAGCATTCCAAGCAGAGGGAACGGCATATGCAGAGGCCCTAAGATAGGAAGAAAGAGAGTTTTGTGTGATTGAGGGTCTGAAAAGAGAGGAGGAAGGGAAGGAGATGAGGTTGGTGAGGTGAGCTGGGCCTGAACATTCAGGGCCTTTTAGACCAAGATAAGGAGTTTATGTTTATTTTTGGTACAGGTACAGCAGGAGGTCCTTGAAGACTTTTAAGAGATCTGACATGTTTCTGTTTACATTTTTAAAAGATGACTGATGGCTATCTGGAGAATGATTGGAGCCTTTGACAAAGCAGAAGTAAGGAAATTGGTTAGGAGGCTGTTGTAGTGACTCAGGGGCCAGTGGTGGTAGCTTGGTCCTAGTCCAGGAGAGGTGGCAAGAAGTGGACAGATTTCTTTAGAATGGATAAGATTTACTGTTAGATTGGATGCGAAGACCAAGGAAGAAGAAGATATCAAGAATATTCACTCTCAGTTTTCTGGTTTGAAAAGTAATGCCATTTACTGAATTGGGGATAACTAGGGGAGGAATAGGTTTACAGGCTGAGTAGGATTCGGGGTCTGAGTTTTTTTTGTTTTTGTGTTTGTTTTTTTAAAGCTTTATTTATTTTAGAGAGAGAGAGCAGGAGGGGCAGAGGGAGAGAGAATCTTAAGCAGATTCTGTGCTGAGCACGAAGCCGAAGCAGGGCTTGATCTCATGACCCTGAGATCGCATTCGTGAGATCAGTACTTGAGCCAAAACAAGAGTCAGACACTCAACAGACTGTGTCACCCAGGCACCCCAGGATTTCAGTTTTAAACATGGTAAATTTGAGATGCCTATGAAACTACCAAGTAGTAATATGTAGAAAGCAGTTGGACTATGAAACCATAGTCCTGTGGGGTCTGGACTGTAGACTTCTGTCTGGGAGTTTCCAGCTTTTTTAAATGGGAATGGATGAAGTCATTTAGGCAAGAATTTAGAGAAAGAAGAGAAAGGGCCTACTATAGAACTCTGAAAAGCTTAGCATTGAAGGGGTATCTGGCTGGCTCCGTAGGTGGAGCGTGGGACTCTTGATCTCAGGGTCCTGAGTTCAGGCACGATGTTGGGTGTGGAACCTACTTAAAAATATAAATATTTTTATTATTTTTTTTATTTTTTTATTTTTATTTTATTTATTTTGTTTTATTTATTTATTTATTTATTTATTTTATTTATTTTGATAGAGATCACAAGATCAGAGATCACAAGTGATAGAGATCACAAGATCACAAGAGATCAGAGATCTCTGCTCTGTCCGCAGAGCAGAGAGCCCGATGCGAGGCTCGATCCCATGACCCTGGAATCATGACCCGAGCCGAAGGCAGCGGCTTTAACCCACTGAGCCACCCAGGCGCCCCAAAATATAAATATTTTTAAAAGGGGGCACCTGGGAGGCTCAGTCGTTAAGTGTCTGCCTTTGGCTTATGTCATGATCCCAGGGTCCTGGGATGGAGCCCCACTTCAGGCTCCTTGCTCAGCAGGAGGCCTGCTTCTCCCTCTCCCCCTCCTGCTGCTTGTGTTCTCTTGCTGTGTCTCTCTCTGTCAAATAAGTAAAAAAAAAAAATCTTAAAAAAAAAAAAAGATGCCTGAGTGGCTCAGTCAGTAGAGTGTCAGACTCTTGGTTTTGGCTCAGGTCAGGTCGTGATCTCAGCATTGTGAGATCAAGCTGCCCTCCCCCCATCCAGCTCTGCATTCAGCAGGGAATCTGCTTAAGATTCTCTCCTCCCTCTGCTCCCCACTCCCCGCCCCCCAACTCACACTCACGCTCTCTCTCTCTCAAATAAATAAATAAATCTTAAAAGGGAAAAAAAAAAAAGAATAGTCAAGTAAAGAAAAAGGGAACAGAAAAGATTAAGGACCAGCTACAGTGGTAGGAGGGGTGTAAGTTTCGCATTCATTGGTTTTAGTGATGAAGAAAAGGGTTAAATGCTGTTAAGAAAAGAGATATTTCATCTCTGAAACAGGAGAGAAGGAGAAAAAGGGTGCAAAAGTAGGCAGTTTTGTAGATGGGAATGTGAGTGAAGTTCGCTCTGATGGTTTCTATTTTCTTAAAGAAATGAAAGAGTTCTTGTGGGCAAATAGGGGTGGGTGTGGGAGGAAGTAGAAGAGCAGAGGAAAGGGAGAGCCACCTTCCAGAAGGAATGGGGGAAGTGCTAGGCAGACCAAGTATCCATTAGAAATTGTTCGGTTTTGGGGCACCTGGGTGGTTTGGTTGGTTAAGCATCTGCATTCAGCTCAGGTCATGATCCCAGGATCCTGGGATCAAGGCCAGCGTTGAGTTTCCTGCTCAGTGGGGAGTCTGTTTCTCCCTTTCCCTCTGCCCCTCTGCCAGCTGTGCTCACTCTCTCTCAAATAATAAAATCTTTAAAATAAAAAAAAAGGAAGAAATTGTTCAGTTTTGGAGGTAGCAGTTTCCCCCCCCTTTTTTAAAAATTTATGTACTTATTTGAAAGAGAGAGAGAGTGGAGGGAGGGGCAGAGGGAGAGAAAGACTCTGAAGCCAGCTCTGCACTGAGCTGGGAGTCTGACACAGTGCTCGATCTCAACAACCCTGAGATCAGGACCTGAGCCAAAATCAGCAGTCAGAAACTCCATCAACTGAGCCACCAAGGCACCCCAGAAATTGTTCAGTTTTTAATTTAGTATCAATATTCACAAAACATTCTTTTTATTTTATCTTATTTTTAAATTTAATTCATTTAATTTTAAGTAGGCTCCATACCCAAAATGGGCTTGAACTCATGACCCTGAGATCAAGACCTGGGCTGAAACCAAGAGTCAAATGCTTAACGAGCTGAGCTCCCAGCCACCCCTCTTTTTATTTTTTTTAAGTTACATTTTAATTGTGGAAATAATATATGAGCACATTTTCCTTTTTTTTTTATTTTTTAAAGATTTTATTCATTTATTTGACAGACAAAGATCACAAGGAGGCAGAGAGGCAGGCAGAGAGAGAGAGGAGGAGGCAGGCTCCCTGCCGAGCAGAGAGCCTGATGTGGGGCTCGATCCCAGGACCCTGGGATCATGACCTGAGCTGAAGGCAGACGCTTTAACCCACTGAGCCACCCAGGCGCCCCACATTTTCCTTTAAAATATCAAGTGCTGCAAGGGCACCTGGCTGGCTCAGTCAGTAGAGCATGTGACTCCTGATCTCGGGATTGTGAGTTTGAAAGCCCATTTGGGGTATAGAGATTACTTAAAATTACTTAAAAATAAAATCTTAAAAAATTTCAAATGCTACAAATAAGGCACAGGCCCTTTTACCACTTCTCCCCCCAGAAAGAAAATCTGCCTCCCCCATATTGGTAGCCACTCTTTTGCCAATATATAGTCTTCTGGGTTTTTTTCTGTTTCCTGTGTACATAGTATTTTAATGTATGGTCACATTTTCTTTCTTTATTTATTTATAAATATTTTATTTATTTATTTGTCACAGGGAGAGAGAGCGCATGCACAAGCAGGCAGAGTGGCAGGCAGAGGCAGAGAGAGAGAATCAGGCTCTCTGCTGAGCAAGGAACCTGATGCAGGACTCGATCTCAGGACCCTGGGATCATGACCTGGGCCGAAGGCAGCAGCTCAACCGACTGAGCCACCCAGGCATCCCGGTCCACATTTTATATATACGTATTTTTCTGCAGCTGGTGTTTTCTTTTATATTTATTGGGGTTTTATCCATGTTAGTATATATAAATCTACCTTATTCCTTAGAAATCTTTTCAATGCAAAAAAGTTTTTTTGTTTTTTAAGATTTTATTTATTTGACAGAGAGAGAGAGAGCAAGCACAGAAGCAGGGGGAACAACAGGCAGAGGGGCAGGGAGAAGCAGGCTCCCTGTTGAGCAAGGAGGCGGAAGCGGGTCTCGGTCCAAGGACCCCAGGATTATGACCTGAGCCGAAGGCAGACGCTTAACCAACTGAATCACCTCAGTGCCCCGCAAAGAAGTTTTTAAATAAAAATTCCAGAACATACTACATAGGCTAGAACACAAATAATTATGAGTGCTTGTTACTGATGAAGCAACATGTGCTAGAAGGAGTCATTATCTAAATGGGTCAAACCAATCTAGGGAAGATTATCCTCTAATCTGGTGGCTACATGCACAACATTCCATAGAAAGCTGAAGAATTAAAGGGAAAGGGTACTATTTTAGGTTTTTGGAAAATAATATCCTCAGCCTGTGTTATTTGATTTACTGAATATTTTTTTCTGTGTGGAGATAATGAAAAATGAAGTTAGAATTGGAAGTTGCTTAATAACCATTCACCTGTTTAAGATAAAACACTGTGAGATCAGTTTATCTGAAAAATTAGAGGTATTAAGCTGAAATGGAATGGATACTGTGCAAAAGTCAGCACCTAAGTAAAGTTTGTGAGCCCTGTGCCTCTCATCAGAAGCTACTCATCCTTCTATAACTTTTCAAACCATTTTTCAGGTCCAAATACATTTTATCCTTTTTGTGAAAATGATTGTTATAAGGCCTTCCTTTAAGGGATGTTGTAAAAGAATGAATGAAGAGTGCACGGATGCTTTTGCCAAAAACAGTTCTTTGGAATATCCTCTTGGTTTTTAAGCACTTTCCTTAATACTGAATAAAATATAGCTCTTTAGGGCAGCCAGTATTTCTTCAAAAAATTCAGTCCTCTGGGAGGGAATACCTTTCTTCTTCTGCATGTGGAAACTTAATATTTTTTAGCTTACATTCATTCATCCAGCAAATATTTCCTGAGTAGCTGCCATTGGCCAAGAACTTTCTAGGCACTGGGAACACAGCCATAAAAAAGGCAGACAAATCTTGTCTTTGTGATGCTTCCTTTTTGGTAGGGACAGACACACAATACACAAAGTCATGTAGAATGTCAGTTGGTGGTGAGTATTTATGAAAAAAATTAAGCAGAAAAGGGAGGCTGACAATGAGTGGGGGAGGGGTTGTAATTTCAAATAGGGTAGTCAGTGAAGACCTTGTTGAGAAGATGACATTTCATTAAGATCTGAAGGACTGAACAAGTGGGCCATGCAAATATCTGGGGGAAGAGCATCCTAGGGAAAGGGAACAGCAAGTGCAAAGGTCCTGAGGTGATTTTCCTGATTCTGTGAGCATTGGAAAAACTGCAAACTGGAATCAGCTACTGCTACTAAAATGAACTACTGCTGCTGCCCAAGGGAAGAACCATTGCTGGGGAAACTCAAGCAGACAGAACTAACAGGAAGGTATAAAAGTCCCTTCCTCTTCCAGCCATGCAGTTTCCCACTAGTGTTACTTTTAGCAGAGTCTAGTGGTGAACCGCTCGCAAAGCAGAAACACTGCAGAATCCCATCCCCAGCATCATATAACAGGGGCTAGAAGGATGGAAATGGAGCCAAGAGACAATAGTTTAACACCTGGCATACCTACTTTACGTGTCATAAAATTAATGTTCACAAGGTAAGTGCCCATGTCACATGGCTAAGAAGTGCAGAACCTAGGCTTAAATGAGAATTCTAACACCATGCCTGTAATCTTTCTCCCAAGCTATGACAGCGCTCCAAACTGAAAAGTTACTTAACTTCCATATGGGTGTTTCTTATTGAAGGGTTGTAAGATTATAAGGAAGGTGAAACCAGTTAACCAGTGAGTGGTTGGGAGCCACAAGTTAGATGAGAAATGGGAGCCACTTCCTGCTTGCTCCCCCAAATTGCTTTATGCATTTTACTCTCCTCTTATCCTGCAGCTTTGTGCACCTTCCTCCCCACCATATTGTCTACCCCTGCTGCTTTTACTAATGTCATCCAGCTTCATCTGGAAGTTTATCTGGAGTCCCCTTTTCCTTTTGCCCCCTACATTCTCTCTGACCCCCCAGATTCTTCCATTTTTTGCTTATCTCAAATATTACCTCTTCCAGGAAGCCTTCCTTTATCTTCCAAACTCAAACCAAACTAAAGCTCTTTTTTTTTTTTAAAGATTTTATTTATTTATTTGATAGACAGAGATCACAAGTAGGCAGAGAGGCAGGCAGAGAGAGAGGAGGAAGCAGGCTCCCCGCTGAGCAGAGAGTCCAACTGGGGGCTTGATCCCAGGACCCTGGGATTATGACCTGAGCCGAAGGCAGAGGCTTTAACCCACTGAGCCACCCAGGCGCCCCACTAAAGCTCTTTTTGTTTGAATATCCTAATCACTTGGTCTTTATATCTCTCATGACCACTTTTTCCTTCATATCAGTCCTCCTCTCACTGCTCATTTGAATGTTGGTGTTTGCAAGCGTTTCCATCCTCGGGTTTTTGTCTCTCATTACTCCATTCTCCCTAGTCAACCTTATCCACATCCAAGGCTGTACCTGTCACTTCTGTGTGCACTGGTACCTGCCATATCTCCCTCTCTAGCCCAGCCTTATTACTAGCTCTCTACATTCATTCCCCCCCACCCTTTTCCTGGACATCTAGCTGCCCCTACTCTCTCTTCAAACTCAGTGTGTTCTAAGAGATTAGTTTCCTTTCCCTAAAACACTTTTCCGCTGTATTCCCTATATTGATGCATGGCAGCACCATCTACCTAGACAGACAGCACTCCAAACAGAAATCTTTTTACTCTCTTGCCCACAACCCAGGCCATTATCAAGTTGATACTTCAGCCTCCTTAATCTCCCAGAGCAGCCTCCTTTCTTTTTTTTTTTTTTCAAAGATTTTATTTATTTATTTGATAGACAGAGATCACAAGTAGGCAGAGAGAGAGAGGAGGAAGCAGGCTGTCCGCAGAGCAGAGAGCCCGATGCGGGGCTCAGTCCCACAACCCTGGGATCATGACCCGAGCAAAGGCAGCGGCTTTAACCCGCTGAGCCACCTAGACGCCCCAGCCTCCTTTCTTTTGTTCCTGGCACTGCTCCCTTCATTTTACCCATAGCATCTCTAACTCGGACCTTTGCAATAGCCCATTAACTACTGCCAAACTTACCTTCCTTCACTCTCCCCTACTTGCTACGAGAAGATTCTTTCTGAGCATTACCATATTACTCCTCTGCTCACATCCTCCAGTGTTCCTGTTGGCTATGGCCTGAGCTCTTGGTTAGGGCTCTTGACTTACCTTTTTCACTTTCCCACCCTCTTCTGGGTTCCATATACCTTGTTCCCCACCGCCACTCAGACTACCTCTCTCTGAGCACATAATGCCTGTTCTGCTTGAGGCTAAAAAAAAAAAACCCTCCTGCCCATGAGAGGAGTGTGGTGTGCCTTTGGAGCCTAACAGATTTGGGATTGAATACCAGCTCTGCTACTTATAAGCTGTGTGACTGTGATCCTTGAGATCGCACTACCTACTAGTTGCATTGTCATGAGGTAACATGATGAATGTTCTAGCACTGTGCCTCAGATTTCTTTGTTTTTCACCACTTCCTTGAGTTGACACACTCCTCACCCATCCTTATGTCTCCAGTCTGGCTCATCTCTCTAAATTCTGCCTCCTCTTCCTTCCTAGTTAGAATTAGCCATTCTTTCTGAGTTCTCATGGTATCTTATATCATGACATACATGGTCACTCATCTGTCTCCCTGTTCACCTGGGAGCAGCTTGTGGTCAGGAGTCGGGAGTTCTGTCTCATTCAAAATCTGCTGTTGATTTATTTACACGTCCTGTGCTAAACTAGCTGGAAGCTTCTGGAAGGTAGAGTTTTTATCTGATTTGTATCTTTCAGGAGCCAGCTGAATGCTGGATGTCTCTAAATATTTAATGACTGAGGAAGTTAACAAGTTCTTATCCCCACAGCTAAGAAAGTAATGGTGAGAAACACATACAGAAACAACAGAAGAATCAGAAAAAATTTTTATTTGAGTCGTAGGTCATACATAAAGCAATTCTCTGAGTCACAAATTTGTTGGTAAGAAATTTCTGAATACCAGTTCTTTTGAGGAAAACTTGTTTTCCTTCATTTGCTTTAAGTTACCCCAGGTGGTACAACACTTGCCTCTTGTACACTCTTTTTAGTCTGTTAAAAAACAAAAACACCATACCTGTAAGTATTTGTTATACAGTTGATGTTCTGAGTTTTCCTATTAAGAGAAGCTTCTCAATTTTATTTTCTAGAGTGTTACCAGATTATTATATATCTATAATTTTCTATGGCAAATAAGCTTTTCTCATTTTGAGTCTATTTCAGGCAGTAGGTTAAATTTAAAACCATGATCAGCAGCCTTTTACGTACCCCATCATAAATAATTTAAACTGTTTCTCAACTGAGAAACTATTAAGATTTTTTTATTCATGGAGAAATCGGATTTTACCACCCTAGTTGTTTCAGTTAAAGAATTTGAAAGGGGGCACCTGGGTGGCTCAGATGGTTAAGCATCTGCCTTTGGCTTAGGTCATGATCTCCAGGTCCTGGGACTGAGCCCCACATCAGGCTCCCAGCTTAGCAGGGAGTCTGCTTCTCCTTCTGCCTCTGCCTCTCCCTCTGCTCTCTCCCGCTCTCTCTCTAATGAATAAATAAAATCTTAAATTAAAAAAAAAAAGAAAAAAGGTATGTGGAAAGAGTGAGGGAGGAAGATAATCAGACCCTTTTAGGCATGGCCTGTCTATAACATAGCTGTACTTTGTGCAGTTTCTGTACTGTACTACTCTTGTTCTCTTGTTACCCTCAAAGTTTCTCTCACCCTTGGGAGCTGTTGGCTCTTGTTGCCACAGAAGTGACTGTTCTGATGGTCCCTCCTACCCTCTCCCACACCCTCCTATTCCCTCCTGAGGCATCAAGGAGGCCTTCTCCCTGGCCCCTTGGTGGCCCAGTGAGAAATTTGTTCCCCCTATTCCTCTGTCCCCATTCTCTCATTTCCCTGACCTCTCTCTTTCCCTGTCTTTTCTACAGTGGCACACCCTTGGGGCCCACACTTCAGGACCCCAGCTAGGGGTGGGTATTGGGCTGTGTTTGGCCCGTTTGCAGCAGGAAGAACTCTTTTTCTTCATCTCAGTTAAAACTTACAACTCAGGGGGTGCCTGGGAAGCTCAGTGGGTTAAAGCCTCTGCCTTCAGCTCAGGTCATGATCCCAGGGTCCTGGGATCGAGCCCCGCATCGGGCTTTCTGCTCAGCGTGGAGCCTGCTTCCCCCTCTCTCTCTGCCTGCCTCTCTGTCTACTTGTGATCTCTGTCTGTTAAATAAATAAAATCTTTTAAAAAAAAAACTTACAACTCAGAAGGAGGTTTTTTTATAAAGGGTGGTTTGGGTCTATCCTATTATGGTGTATGATCTGGGAATTTAACCATCCTTTATAAAATGAATTAAATAGCATTTATTTTCTGGCAATTTGGTGTCTGTCTGTCTCTCTCTCTCTCATTCTTTTTTTTTTTAAATATTTATTCACTTATTATAGAGAAAGGGGGGAGGGGCAGAGGGAGAGAGAATCTCCAGCAGACTCCCTGCTGGGCAGGGAGCCTGACTCAGGGCCGATCCCACAACCCCAAGATCATGACTGGAGCCGAAAATCAAGAGTCAGACACTCAACTGACTGACTGCCCAGGTGTCCCATCTCTTATTCTTAATAAAATATCATTTTTTTAAAAGATTTTATTTTATCTATTTGACAGAGAGAGAGAGAGAGATCACAAGTAGGCAGAGAGGCAGGCAGACTCTCTGCTCTCTGCTGAGCAGAGAGCCCGATGCGGGACTCGATCCCAGGACCTTGAGATCATGACCTGAGCTGAAGGCAGCAGCTTAACCCACTGAGCCACCCAGGCGCCTCCTTAATAAAATATCATTAGGGGATAGTCTACAAGTAACCATTATGTGTTCACACCATTATGTGTATGTAGCCTACAAGTAACGTATAACCTAATTAAGTGTACACTTTAAGAAACAACATTGGGTATTGGTGTCAATTTAACTTGTCTTTCAGTTCTAAACATCATATAACAGGTTTTTTACTTCCCACCAGGCTGATTTTAACACCAACATTTCTGAGGTGGACGAACAAACACATATAAACAAGGAAGACTTAGTGGACTTTTCTGATATATACCACTCTAATAAAGAGTATTTTAGGAAGCTAGAAGAGCTGAAAGCTGCCCACTTGGAAACTATGGCAAAATTAGAGAAGATGTATCAGAATAAATTAAATTTAAAAGAAGTTCAGCCAGTGATCATCAGGGAAGAAGCTTCTAGTGTCTCTTCCCGGTAAGTTTGTACATAACGTTATTTGTAGGCTGTAAAATATATACTTAAAAGTGCAGAACCAGACTATTCAGAATATTTTCTCTCAACTCTCCCTTTGTACTTTTAATGAAATACAGAGGTTGGACTGTATTCAAAACGTGTAATGGCTTATCCACCAATGGCTTCTTGTTTTGAGAGTCATTTAGTCTTTTCTCACTGACCTGCCACTCAAAGAACTATAGATGTGTATCAAAATATTTAGTCTTGGCCATGTTTATTTTTATTTATTGTTATTTTTTAAAAGATTTTTAAGTATTCTCTACACCTAACTTGGGACTTAAACTTACAACCCAACATCAAGAGTCTCATGCTCTACCAGCTGAGCCAGCCAGGTGCCCCTAGTCTGGGCCATTTTTAAATGATAAATATTAAAATCTAATTTTAAAAGTCCTTTATATTATGTGGATTAACATGAGCTCAGCAGCACTTGGGTGGCTCAGTAGGTTAAGCATCCTACCCTTGATTTCAACTCAGGTCTTGATCTCAGGGTTGTGAGTTCAAGCCCCATGTTGGAACTCCATGCCTTTGGGCTCCGTGCCTAGCATGGAGCCTGCTTATAAAAAAACAACACAAAAAACACAAGTCATTAAAAATATAAAGTATAGCAACAGCTCTCTTTCTTGAGTGCTCCCACTCATATCTCAAGAGTGTACTTTTTGTTTTTTCTTTTTTTTTTTTTAAGATTTTATTTATTTATTTGACAGAGAGAGAAAGATCACAAATAGACAGGCAGGCAGAGGGACAGAGGGAGAGGGGGAAGCAGGCTCCCTGCTGAGCAAAGAGCCCAATACGGGCCTCAATCCCAGGACCCTGAGATCATGACCTGAGCCAAAGGCAGAGACTTAACCCACTGAGCCACCTAGGTGCCCTGTACTTTTTGTTTTGATAAATTTTCCTGTTTCTGTTGCTTGAAAAAATAAGTAAAAAAATAAATAAATTACACACACACACACACACACACACACACACACACACATGCATGCTCTCGCACACAAACAGTTCAGGACTAAGACATAAATCTGATTCAGGTTTTCAAAATAGTCTCTAATTTCTAGAACCATATCTCCTATGAATTCTCTTGTTTTTGAAACTTGAGGCAGGTCTCTTAACTCATCCAGTTGGTCAGTGCTAATTATGCATCTCCTGTGTGCCAGAAGTTGCCTGGGCACTGAGGAGTCAAAAATCAAGTTGCCCTTAAGGAGCTCAAAGACTAACTGAGAACCAAAAATTGTGATACAACGTGATGTAACAGTGTTATGGAGACAGACGAAGAAGCAACTGATCATGTCATGGTGTTGGTAGAGGGATGCAAGCAAGAATTTTCTATGGAACTGTCATATCCAAGTTCAGTATTGAAGGAGGAGTAGCTTATAGCAGATGCAGGAAGCAAGGAGTGGGCTTCTAGGCCACAGAAACCATGTGTGCAGAGGCATGGCAGTATGAGACTTCATGGTATGTAGGAGGAAGTTCATATGGTTGGATATGACTCAAGATTGGTAACTGGAGGTAGAGAGAGGCAAGAGGTGAAACAGGAAAGGTAAAAGGGGACTATTTTTTAAGACTTTATTTATTTATTTATCTGAGAGAGAGAGAGAGAGAGAGAGAGAAAGCACAAGTAGGGGAGGAGCAGAGGGAGAGGGAGAAGCAGACTCCCCACCAAACAGGGAGCCTGATGCAGGGCTTGATCTCAGGATGCTGGATCCTGACCTGAGCTGAAGGCAGATGGTTAGCCATCTGAGCCACCCAGGCACCCCATGTTTTTTTTAAGATTTTATGTATTTATTTGAGAGAGGGAGTCCAGAAGTGGGGGAGAGGCAGAGGGAGAAGGAGGAGCAGACTCCCCACTGAGCAGGGAGCCTGACACAGGGCTTGATCTCAGGACCCTGGGATCCTGACCTGAGCCAAAGATAGACACTTAACCAACTGAGCCACCAAGGTGCCCCAGATAGGAGCTAGTCTTGAAGGACTTTATAATCTAGACTTTGTTACAATGGCAAATCATAGAAAAGTTTCAAGAAGGGGAGTGACATGATATATGTTTTAAGATGGTGACTCTGGAAAACATGTGGAAAATTTAATAGACGTTAGCCACAAGGAGCCTCTGCTGCCTCAGGTTCCCCTGTAAAATGAGAGAGTTGAATTAGATAATTTATAGGCATCTCTTAGCTCTATTCTAAATAAAAGTGATAATTATAAGGCCTATCTATCCAGCGCGCCTATCTTCTGAGTATACCTTGATCTTTTAGTTCTTAATTTTTATATCTGGTCACATGCAACTGAGAGTAACTTTATTATTCTTCTCATACAGGTCTGATTCAGAAAAGAACTCCTATCACACTATCTCGTTAATGACCTCATTTTCAGAGCCTGATTTAGGGCAGACTTCCTCCTTGATTATGTCTTCCTCTGAAGATGAGTTGCCGAACTCAGAAAAAGAGTATCCTGAGAAAAAGAGGGTGATGAACTATGCTAAAGAACTCATTAACAACATGTGGACAAATTTTTCTGTTGAAGATTATATTCAGTATAAAGATGCTGATTTCCCCGCAGTTGAAAAAACAAAGAAGAAACCAAGAGAATGGGTGCCAAGGATTACAGTACCTGAGCCTTTTCAAATGATGATTAGGGAACAGAGGAAAAAAGAGAACATGAAATCTAAATCAGATATTGAAATGGCACACCAAGTGCTCAGAGAACAAGAAGAAGAATCAGAGTGTAAGAAAAAATTCCGAGCCAATCCAGTTCCTGCATTCGTCTTTCTCCCCCTTTATCATGACATAGTCAAGCAAAATGAAGAACGCAGGAGGCGTTTGAAGGAACAAACCAAAGAAGCTCTTTTGGCCTCACAAAAGCCATTTAAATTTATTGCAAGGGAGGAACAGAAGCAAGCAATACGGGAAAAGCAGCTGAGAGACTTATGTAAGTCTAAAAAGAAAACAAATCAATTTAAGGCCAGACCTATACCTCGATCTACTTATGGCTCAACCTCCAATGAAAAGTTAAAAGAAGAAAAGCTCTATAGAGAGATTATGACGCAGCTGAGGGCCCAAGAGCTTTTACAGTATTCATCCCCTCTGCCTTGTAGGTCAGGTCACAGAAGCTGTGCTCCGAGGAAACTCAAGTGTCCTGAACAGGTTGAAAAGTTGAAGTGTAAACACGAGTTGAGATGCCAGACTGCCGATTTTGAAGACCTTCCTGAGAGATACCGGAAACACCTCTCAGAACAGAAGTGTTCAAAACTCCTAACTGTTGGCCATAAACCATCTGGTCTTCATGCAGCCTCTAAGACATCCACTAAAAGAGAGAAAATTCTGACAGACATTGCAGCAGATGAAGAACATTTAAAAGAAACACGGCCCAATCTCTCTCCAAGGCACAGATCGACAGTAAGAAGTGCAAGTGCAAAACCTGTGCCTTGTAACTGCAGCCCTCCAATGCCCACAGTATCTTCCAGAGGAAGAGAGCAAGCCACGAGGTAAATGACTAGGATGTAGTGCCAGCCGACACACGGCTGCCCTACATAGTGCTTTGTAGCTCTATAATAGTGTTTGTAGCTCTATTGATTTTTGTGTTGGTCAATCGAAAATAGGAAGAAATAGATTTGGTAATATATTTTACTATATAAGGCAGAGCATTTTGCCAGAGAGTGTCCTTCTAAGAAATGAGTATCTTTTCCATTTTATGAATCTCCAGGGATAAAAAAGATAGCCTGTTGATTTCCAATTGCACAAGTCAGAGCCTTTTTTTCAGTGTTTAAATTTTCCCATGTTAAATCTTTGCTAAATCACATTCTCATTGGCTTAAAGTGAATTAAGCCTTAGTTTATTGCCCTCAGGAGATCACTTGAGGAAAAGAAAATGTTGGAAGAAGAGAGAAATCGGATCCTAACTAAGCAGAAGCAAAGAATGAAAGAATTGCAGAAACTCCTGACAATCCGGGCTAAGGCTTATGACTCACATCAAAGTTTAGCTCAAATGTCTAAATCCAGAGTCAAATCTCTCAGGTATCATAAAAGAGTCCTGAACCTCCAGATCATTGGTTTTCAAACTTTCTTTCTTAATCAGCGGATACAATATATGAACAGATTAATTACTATTTTAGTTTCTGGATTCAAGTTGCTATCAGTTACACTCAACGCACACACATATACACATTCACACTCCTCACTCCCCTCACCTCATGGTGAGGACTATAATGCCAGGTTGATGAACTGAAATGTTTTATATCATGGCCATAGTTAACAGTTGTAACCGTATGTCAGTATCTATTCTTTTACTTTATACTTTTTTTTTTTTTTTTTAAGTAGGCTCTGTGCCCAATGTGGGGCCTGAATATGACCCGACCTATAAGAGTTCTATGCTCCGCCGATTGAGCCAGCCCGGGGCCCCTTCTTTATACTATTTTTGATAGCCCAGTACAATATTGAGAAAAAAATCTTTTTCTTTTTAGGTTTTTTTTTTTTTAAGATTTTGTTTATTTATTTGACAGAAAGACAAGCAGGGGAAGTGAGAGAGGGAGAAGCAGACTTCCCACTGAGCAGGGAGCCCAATGTGGGGCTCAATCCCAGGACCCTGGGACCATGACCTGAGCCGAAGGCAGATACCCAATGACTGAGCCACCCAGGCGCCTCTTAAGTTTTTTCTTGTAATTCCAGTATAGTTAACAGAAAAATCTTGATTCATACAGATAAAGCTCTTTTTTAATAGTTTGCCATGTAATCTCAGAATATTCTTTAATAAATTGATCTGTCAAAGAGCTTTGTTCTAAGGTCTGCATGAAATCTGATATCACAGATGAACATGTTGATGTCAATTAACATCAGTTATGTGATGTGTCAGTTAACACATGTGTATGTGTTCAGCGTGTGTGTTGCATTTCATTGTAGTTCTAATATAAAAAAATATAAATAAATAAAAATATTTGCAGAACCCCTTCAGAGAGCACTGGAATTCTGCTGTACAAAGTTTGAAAACCAGTGTTCCAGAGGAACATTTTTCTGTAAAAATGTTCATGTTTAAGTAGGAAAATATCTTCCCCCAAAGCTGGGTAAGTAATATGATTTACTTTTAATCTGATTTATAAGTACCACCCAAATCTATATTTGCTTTTAATTATGAGTTATTCCTTCTTAATTACATTATGTTTATAATAATTATTATATTCCTTTATGATATATATTATGTTTATATTCCTTAATAATGTATATCAGTGTAATTCGTGATAGAGGGAGAAATTTGATGAACTTGAGCAAAATTTTTTTAGAAATATACTCTTCACCCTAAGAAAATAAACTGCATTTTTCATAATACCAATTTTGTATATAATTAAGCATAATTATCATTCAACAGTACAAATATCTTCTCTAATCCATGAAATCTTATCTTAGTAGAGTTAGTATGTTTTACATAGAGGAAAAGTGTATTTTATTCATTATAGGATCTTATGCAAATAGTAAGTACATTTACAGTGAATTTATGTATTTTGGTTCCTTTTCCTCTCTATGTTCTATTCCCTTATTCTCTATTTTTCCTGACCTGCCCGAATTTAATTAACTTTGCCACCGACCTATAGGAGATCTTTAGAGTCAATTTTCTTGGTTTTCTGCACTTAAAATTGAGTTAAGAGGGCATTTATTCATCTCTTCAAGCCAATTTAATACATTATATTTTGAAAATTTCAGAAAATCAGAGTATCCAGACTGTTCCCAGGATGTAAAATGTGTGCTCTCATAACCTAGGGTTTTTATGCTGCATCCCATAAAAATTTACCAGTCTAGAAAAGGAATTGTGGTTAAACTGTAAGCCATGCTTGTAATTTAATTTCTGATTTGTCATCTAAGCTAAATGTTCTATATGCAAGCTGTTATTTCTTTTAAAATTCCATTCCTTTTATTTGATTTTAGAAAAAGTGAAAAGGAAAGGATGAGAGAATACCAACGAGAACTAGAAGAAAGAGAAGAAAAATTAAAACACAGGCCGCTACTATTTGAAAGAGTTGCTCAGGTTGTGTTTGTTGGAATTTAAGAGCTTCAGTCAACCTTTTTTTTTTTTTTAACATCTCTACCTCCTAACTTACAGCCTATTTTTCTTACATGTTATATAATTTATTGAGACATATTGTTTCTGTGACAGCTTCATCAAATCAGTCAAGTAAGTTTGTGCTTAAATCTGAACATCAAAGCTAGTCGAGGAGGCATGTCAGCTTAATACGCTGCTGATGCAGTCATAGTCAAAATAATAGTTTCACAACCTGTTTTTCATGGCTGGTCCTTTTTTTTTTTTTTTTTTTTAGTACCAACTTAGCCATATATTAAGGTGAGTCTTTGCAATATGATTTGGAAGTCCTTGAAGAATTAAAAAATGAAACAAAATGCTAATGGAACCAGATTTCTTTCTGCCAGTTCTTTTTTCAGTTTCATTGAAATATAACTGACCTAGAACACCGTGTAAAGTTAAGATGTACAGCATGTGACTTGACATACATATATGGTGAAACAGTCACTACCATAAGTTTAGTTAAAAACCCATACCTCATATAATACTGAACTTTCAGAATTTACTAAAATCTGAACTTTTAGGATTTACTCTCTTAGCAGCTTTCAGATACGCCATACAGTGGTATTAACTACAGTCATCATGTTGTACATTACATTCCTAGTACTTATTTATCTTATAATTAGAGGCTTATACCTTTGACCATCTTCTTCCAATTCCCCTGGTAACCACAAATCTGATCTGTTTTTCTATGAGTTTGTTTTTGTTTTTAGATTCCACATATAAGTAAGATCTGTAGCCTTTGTCTTCCTCTGTCTGACTTATTTCACTTAGCATAAAGTCCTCAAAGTCTATCCATATGGTTACATATGGCAGGACTTCCTTTTTAATGGCCAAATAGTATTCCTTTGCACATATACCACATTTTCTTTACCCATTCATCTTTTGATGGATACTTATGTTGTTTCCCTGTCTTGGCTATTGTAATTAATGCTTCCGTGAATGTGGGGTGCAGATATCTCTTCAACGTAGTGATTTTGTTTCCTTCAGTTAAATACCCAGAAGTTGGATATCACTGGATTGTATCATATTTCTGTTTTTAACTTTTTGAGGAACCTCTGTACTGTTTTCCGTAGTGGCCATTCTATTTTACATTCCTACCAACAGTGCACAAGGGCTCCCTTTTCTCCACATCTTCACTAGCATAGCATTTGTTATCTCTTATCTTTTTTTTTTTTTCTCTTTATCTTTTTTATACTAGCCATTCTGACAGGTGTGAGGTGATACCTCATTGTGGTTTTGATTTGCATTTCCCTGATGATTAGTGACATTGAGCACCTTTTCAGGTACCTGTTGGCCATTTGAATATTTGGAAAAATGTCTATTCAGATCCTTTGCCCATTTCGTTTTTTGCTGTTGAGTTGTATGACTTATTTATATATTTCGGATATTAACCCGCTTTTCAGATATATCATTTGCAGACATTTTCTCCATTCAGTAGGTAGCCTTTTCATTTTGCTGATTGGTTTTTTAAAGCGAGTCTATAATTTTCATTCTTATCTACAGTTACTGAAAGGACTTTTCATTGGGAAAATAATTTGGTCCTATGGACAGTGAGTCCTGATTTTACTAAATTTATAGTCGATTTTATAATCTTCCCCTAAGAGATATCTGTCCATTTCGCATCATCTTCTCCTTTGTACTCAGAAGGTAGGTGTTCTTGTGCTCGCTTCGGCAGCACATATACTAAAAAAAAAAAAAAGAAGGTAGGTGTTCTTATGGGTGACATAGCTTAACAATAGACAGGATCACTGGAGGTTACAGGTGCTGTGTTGTGAATTTCAAGCTGTTGCATTTGGAGCTTCCTGCCAGCATTACAGGACCACCCTTCTGGATGCACCAAGGACAGGGACGTGGCTTTACATATTCAGGTGAATTTACATATTCAGTCTCTCAAAGTTTGGGGAACCCTTTACCTACAGATTTGGATATAATTTTATGTAATGCTTTTCATTTTAAGGGTGGGTTTCTTTTTTTAATATCTCAGTTTCAACTTTAGAGAGAAAAATACAGAAAAATTCTGTATTACCTAGTGGAAAGTGATTGACTTTAAGCTCAAAGTAGTTCTTTCCAGCTCCCAGCTGCAGGTTGTTATGTCTGAATGTCTGGTGGTTATATCTACACAGATTTCCGACAGACATCTATTTACATCTATACATTTATCTTGCCTCAAACTAGATCTTCCTCTTTGATTTCCTGTTTTTGTTGGGCCACAATTTTGGTGACTGGGAACCATTTTTCCTCCCTCTTTCAATTGCCACTGAGAGACCTGACAAGTTTTCTTCCTAAATAATTTTTGGATCTGCCTTTCTCCATTCCTAAAGGTGAAATGCTATGTGAAGCCTCTATTATCTCCTCTCTGAGTTATTGTAATCATTTGACTGGTTTTCCAGCCTTGCTCTTTGCAAAGCCACCCATTATATTTTCACTTTACCATTCCCGTTCCCTTGCCAAAATGTTAATCCTGGGTCGGTAGTAAATAACCTCTGGTAATGGTGACAGTCGTGCATTTTCATTGACTGTATTCATTCTCATTTTCAATGAATGGGATCAAGAGGTCTTGTCACTGACTTCCTCAAACAATACTACAAAGTGGGTATCCCTGTATTACAGAGGAGAAAGCTGAAGTTCAAAGAAGGTAAGTAACTAATAAGGTTTATAGGTAGTAAGCAATGGAACTAGGATTGGATCCAAGTCCGTCTGCTTCCAAACAGTTAAGACTAAGCTGTCCTGCTTTCTCCCAGAAGATAACCTCTCAGCATAGTGAGTAGACCCCTCTACACTCTGATCCGTGTTAACCTTTAATTGAGTAGATTCTAAATTCTAAACCAAATTCATCAGCCACAGCACTGCCCCCGCCCCCTCACCACGGACACCCTTTACTTTCAGACCATACCAGACCACTAGTTTCAAACTTGAAATCTTCATTCATGCTATTTCTGAACACTCTTAGAGCCTCTTCCTGTTTTTCCTCCTGATCTTTCAAGTCTTCGTATAAAATCACTTCTTGCATTGTTTCCCAGGTTGGATCCGGTGCCCTTTCCTGTGTTTTTCATCACCATTTGCATACTTCTGTCTTCACTCCTGCCCTGCTGTGTGGGAATTACCTGTTTCAGCATCTCTCTTCCATTCCTTTAAAAATTGTATTCAAATCTTTGTATTCCCAACACCTAGCACCCAGGATAACATCTGGCACAGAGGAGATGTTAATAAACATTTATTGAACCAAAACCGAACTGTCAGGATCAAATTAGCCAGATTGTGACCTCTTGCTTTCTTTCTGGGTTTAGTGGCGGGGAGTGGAAGGGGGGCTGCAGGGGGAGGAGGTGTGGGAGAGGGGGGGGCGAGAGCACTGCCCCCTCTTAGTGATGAGTCTCAGCAGGAATAAGCAGTTGTACCATGCTGTGAATCCTGCTGCTTCTAAGCACCAGAGAAAGTGAGGCCGAATATGTAACATGTGTGAAATTAAACCCATAGAGAAATTTTAAATGTTGAAAACATAGGTCAGTATCACAGCTCATTCTACTTCTGCCACTTCTGACCTTCACATATACTGGTCCCTTCGCCCAAAAATGCTTCTCTCTCCATATATAGCCCCCTACCTCCCATGAGGACTTGTTACAAAAGAAGTATTCAGTAATTAAAGATTTTTTATTTTATTTAATTAATTAATTTATTTGACAGAGAGAGATCGCAAGTAGGCAGAGAGTCAGGCAGAGAGGTTGGGGGGGTGTGTGGAAGCAAGCTCCCCACTGAGCAGAGAGCCCTATTGGGGGCTCAATCCCAGGACCCTGAGATCACGACCGGAGCTGAAGGCAGAGGATTAACCCACTGAGCCAGCTAGGTGCCCCAAGAAGTATTCAGTAATTAAATAAGTAAAAGAATTACTACAAATGAAACTTATGGTTATGAAAAGTAAGTATTTTTCCCCCTTCAAATGAAGGCACTGATTGTAGACAAACTTTCATCATTGCATGTTATTTTGGTTTCCTGAAGAAGCAACACTAATTTTTTTTTGCAATCTTTGATAGCAAAATCAAATAATCATACAGTTATTTTAATTGTTCCTTTTACCTCATAGTCTGTGCAATTCTTTGCATGGTGAAATGCAAGGAGGAAATGTTTATTTCAATTAAGAGTAATTATATACTATTCGCCTTGATAGAAAATATGTAAGAGTAATTAATTCTGTCTATAGAGTGACTGGCAGTGACTCACCATTGCTTTGGTTTTGTTAACACAAATTAGTGCAGCTTTTTCTTGCAGTCTGTTTTGCTGTGACTATTGCTGCTAATTAACAGCTGTTATTTGATAAATTCACTCACAACTTTGTGCATTATCCATTTATTAGTGTTAATTGTGATCTTGCTGCTGTTGAGTTGTTCTCTAACAGAGTAAGCCTATGATCTGGGACAGAACAAACCATGTTGTCCTATTTCTTGGAAATCACAGGGTTTATTGAGTAGATTCTAAATTCTAAGCCAAGTTCAAATGAAGACTTATGAGCACTGACTTGGGCATCATTTTAATCTCTTTTATATTTGATTTGCTTACATCAGAATATACTGTTCTTAATACATTTAGAGTTAGGTCTGAGTTTTCTTTATTCTGTTTCACTGTCTTTGGAGCAGTTCTTATTTTCTCACTTTGCCATGACTTTCAGTTTCTCAAAACTTGTGTATTGGTGTTCATAGCCTCTGGATGCATTTTTTTAAAGATTTTCTTTATTTAGGGGTGCCTGGGTGGCTCAATGGGTTAAGCCTCTGCCTTCAGCTCAGGTCATGATCTCAGGGTCCTGGGATGGAGTCTCACAGAGGACTCACTGCTCAGCGGGGAGCCTGCATCCCCATCAACCCCCTCCTACCCCTGCCGCCTGCCTCTCTGCCTACTTGTGATCTCTGTCAAATAAATAAATAAAATCCTTTTTAAAAAAGTTTTTATTTATTTGAGAGCAAGAGAGAACAGGAGCAGGAGGGGAGGGGGAGAGGAAGAGGGAGAAGCAGATTCCCCTGTGAGCAGGGAGCCTGATGTCCCACTTGATCCCAAGACCCTGCTGCGATCATGATCTCAACTTAACTGACTGACTGACTGAGCCACCCAGGTGCCCCCTGGCTGCATTTTTATTAACTTTTCTGAGAATTGTTGTTATCCCTAGTGGGTGCATTTTAGCAACAGTTTGAGTGTGTTTTCAGTTTTCCAGAGCATTAGGAAATCACCAGTGACAGTTTATCCATTGTAATCAGTGTTATTTTGGTTTCTCCTGTGGAACACTAGATGCCATGGCCCCTCATGATGCTGGAGTCCCTAGGTTAGCCAAATAAATATCTGACACCTGCTTTGCTGAAGTCAGGTTTAAGTTACCTTCACACTCCAGGATGAGCACTACTACTTAGAGAAAGCAGGATGGTGCCATGGAAAAGACCCAGGAAATGGTCAAGAGACTTGGTTCTACCACTCACTGTCCTTGTGACCTTGAGCAAACTGCTTAACCTCAGTGGGAGTGGAGGGAGTGTTCCGGTTCCCCTATATGTTAAATTTGGGGGTGAGACTGGGTGCCCTCCCACACCCTCTCCAATATGGGGTGCCATTGGTGCACTGGAACTGGCCCATTCCTAGTCACCTTGCTTCAGTTGGAGGACAAGATGGCAATTCTTGGCCCTAAACTCATAGGAGGTAAAAGGTGACCAAAGCTGAGACACTAGTGTGAACCCCAGTCCTCCTGTGACCCTGGGAAGCCCGTGGTCTCAGGACCTGTGCTGACTCCTTCCTGTCTTGCTTCAGGTGTGAGAGGCTCATCACAATTTCACAGGTGCCAAAGCCAGGAAACAACATTCTGGAGATTTGAACCCAGTGCTAAATTCTTGTTCTTTTTGCTGTATCCATTGATTCCTTCTGAGTAAAGATAACAACAGTGATGAATTTATCATCTTTGAGGGATTAGAGATATAGCATGTAAAGAATAAAAATTACAGTAGATACATAAACTAAAAGAACCCTCTGACAACTATCACAAACTTATTTTCTTCCTGGTGTTTCCAGGTAGTCTTCAATAGTCATAAAGGTGTATTTTTTAAAAAGTATATAAAACAGATAGAGTGCAAAGAATAACTATAGACCAAAACTCATGTGGCTACTACCTAGGTTAATAAACAGAACATTGCCAGCACCCCCAGAAACCATTTGTGCCCTTTCTAAATGAAAACCCTCTCCTACTCTCCCAGAGGTAACAACCATTCTAATTTTTGAGATTAACACTTCCTTGTTTTTGTCATTATTGTTGCTTGTGTTTTGCAGTTTTACCATCCTGTGTATCTATCCCCACATAGTATAGTTTAGTTTTGCCCATTTGGGGACTTTATGTGAATGAATCATAAATACTATATGCATTCTCTTGTGTTTTGCTTCTTTTGCTTAGTAGTATGTTCATGAGATATGTCCATATTGTCATGTACAACTAGAGTTCCTTCATTGTCATTGCTTTATTTTACTCTCTTGTATGAATAGACCACTATTTATCCATCCTCTTGTTGAGAGATGTTTGGGGTTGTTCCAAACATTAGTGTCCTGAGTATTTTGGTACAGGTCTTCTGGGGCACATATGTAGGAGCTTCTCTGGGTGTAGGCCTGGGAGTGGGATTGCTGGTCAGAAGGTCTGCGTACTGTCAGCCACCTGTGATTACTGGGTTTAATCTTCACTGGAGCTTTTAACCCATACATTTTTAATGGAAATTTAAAGTCTTCTGTTCTCCTCTAAAAAGGTTTGTCTTTCCTATAGAAAAATGCAAGAATGGCAGCAGAAAAGCATTATTCTAACACCCTAAAAGCACTAGGACTATCTGATGAGTTTGTTTCAAAGAAAGGCCAAAGTGGAAAAATAATTGAGTACTTCAACAATCAAGAAATGAAGAGTTTCGCTGAAGATAAAGAAAGGTAACATATATAAGATGTCTAAATGGTTTACCTTTGAAAAAATTCTTACCTGCCAGAAAGCATAAAATTCTGTCCTATATTTTTAAAAGATCTTTTAACCTAACAAAATACATGTGAACTGTTTGTAAAACGTTGATATTTTAACACTTGGCACATTCAAAATGACATGGTGATGAAGTGTCTTGTTTTTAAAGGAAAATAATTTAACTTTCTGACTGACATGAATGATGAAAATAATAAGATGTTTTCAAATGAAGTTTAAAAAGTCACTCAAGGTTGGAAATAGATAAGTTCCCAGTTGGCACTTTTATAGAGTTTTCTTGATAAATCGGAGCTCATACACTTGAGGAAGGAAGACTGCATGATGGCATACGTTGCAAAGGGTTTGTTGACCTTGGAACCAAATCATTTTTCCTTTGAAAGATTGATAAATTTCTTCCTCCAGCTTTGAAGAAGAAAAAGAAGAAAGAGAGAGTGGGGAGGAAAATCATTTTATTGATACGAACAGCCAGGATTCTTACAAGGAAAAAGAGGAAGCTGATGAAGCGAGCGGAGAAGAGAAATCCGTTAAGGAGTAATGCAGTACCTGCGGGTCTCCCATCTGTGCCTGCACCGTCATTGGCGGCCGTGGGCCTAAGCATCCACGCTTGTGGTGTGAAGAACATCCATGAGAGCTCTCCAATAGGTACGGAGCTCTTGAGCAAAGTCATCTGTAACCTGAAAAGGCCAAGTCGAGCCAAACAGTTGTCAGGTCAGTTAGGGTAAGGCTTTGCCTAGTCAGGTGTTTTAATTGCTCCAGATGGTTTGCAACTTTGATCTCACTTGTATTTTTTAAAAAAGCATTTGAGAATCTTAGCTGCCACAAACTGATTGGTTAGAAAAGTATATGTTACTTCTGTATTTGGGGTGGAAACAAATGGTGTGGCATTGAGAGCAGAGAGAAGTATTGGCTTTTGGTGATAAGAAAAAATTTTTCTGGAAAGTCTGAATCAATAAATCTTCAAATTATACTATTTGCCCATTCTTTTCTTCTGTGATACATCTCACAAAATGAATCCTCACACTTGTTTTACTGGGTATTTAGAGTTTCTTATCTGAGCCATTTTTTTTTAAATTTATTTATTAGTTAGAGAGAGAGAGCGAGCGAGCACAGGCAGACAGAGAGGCAGGCAGAGGCAGAGGGAGAAGCAGGCTCCCTGCCAAGCAAGGAGCCCGATGTGGGACTCGATCCCAGGACGCTGGGATCATGACCTGAGCCGAAGGCAGCCGCTTAACCAACTGAGCCACCCAGGCGTCCCTCTGAGCCATTTTTTAAGAAGTGATAAAATATGGGAAAAAAAGGTCCTTACAAATTTGCATTCATTACTGTACTGTTTGCTGTTAAATTATCCACACTATCATGACTTTTTTTATCCCTAGTTTTATTCCAAGTTATTTTTGATATGTAAATTGTTAGAAAAGTTTTTATATCAGGTTTTTTTAACCCTGTGTATTATGACAGAGGTAAATATAAAAACCTGTGTTAAAATCTTAATTGGGGGTAAATATCAACACTTGTATATATGATGAAATTGTGCATAATAATTTGTCTAAGGCAAATCTCCAAAGTAATTCAGATTTAACTCTTTAATAGTAGACCCAGTTGTGCTCAAATTTTTATACATTATTGCAGATATATTTTGTCTTTCTGTGTATGATGGTAATTTGTATGAATCTATCATTTTTCCTGTTTAAGCAAATTTTTGTTTTTAAAAAATTCAAACCAGACATAAAGATGTGATAGGATAAGACATTTTCTTTTCTAAAAACAACCTCCTCTAAAGAGAATGAACTAATTAAGGTGTTTATAATAGCAGTGTTTCCCAGGTGGAAATTTATGCTTTAAATTAAGAAATAAGGTGATTTTTCTCAAGGGCACATGTTTCCTTGTAATTCCTTCCTACAGTTTGTGTTAAAACTATTTGTCACTATAATTAGATTCTAAACTCTCTGGGAGTTGGCACCATTTTAAAATTCATCTTTGTATTCCTTTGATATTTTCCCAGGATTGTGTATATGGTAGGCACTTAATAAAGGCTTGGATGAGTAAGTAGATGAATATGGTTTTTAATTATATTTCAGAACAAGTACACATGGGATTAAAATTATCTCCCTTCTAATTTATTGGAAACCTGTGAAACACAATCCACAAATTGTAATATTTAAAATGTGACTTGCTTCCAAGGATTTGTCCCTCATTCTGTCCCTTCTCAGTTTCATGGTAACAGTGTGGGACTTAGTTTCAGGACCAATGTTCAGTTTTCTTTTCTTTAAAAATGGGAGTAGTACCTGAAAGGTCCATAATCAAAGGAGCGAGACTGATACAAAGCGAAAGTCAAACAAAGCTTTATTTCGCGCCAAGCATCAACAATCAAGCTGACTGGTTGGGGCCATCTCTTACAAAGAGGCGACCCCTCTCAGCCTCACAGACTAACTTTTATAGAGCAAAAGCCACATGGTTGAGCCTGGCTACACACAGGTGGCCAATGAGATTGCAACACAACGAAAACTGCACAGTCATGCTGAGTCACACATGGGTGGCCAATGAGATTTCAATTTACCCTAGTAGATATATGCGCACCCCACTGATTGGATGTCTCCACCTGGCTTGACCCGCCCTTGTATCTGGGCTTTGCTACCTGGCACTGGTTTCCCCGACTTGTTTTTAGGTAAATTCCTCTGGGAGGGGCAGGGTCAATCTAAGTTTACTGTATAAACAACAAAATGGCTCCCTCGCTAAGGAGGCCCTTACAGTACCTATTTGGGTGGCTGTAGGAAGGATTGAATGATATCATGTATGGGAAAAAACTCTTTGGAAACTAGGCTATTCGAATGATTAGTGTCAGAGGATAGAATATTCCTGAAGAAATGTTAACTAACCATACTTGTATTTCAATGAGATACAAAGTGATTTAAATATTGTATTAAAAATAATAATTGGGTACGCTTGGGTGACTCAGTTGGCTCAGGTCATGATCTCAGGGTCATGGAATGGAGCCCCGAGTTGGGCTTGGTGCTCAACACGAGGTCTGCTTGAGAATCTCTCTCTTCCTCTCCCTCTGCCCCTCCTCATTCCCTATCCCTCACTCCCGCATGCTCTTTCCCTGTCTGTCTCTCAATAAATAAATAGATATCTTTGGGGGAAAAAAAAAAGAAAGAAAGAAAGAATGTTTGAATTTTTTTTTTAAAGATTTTAAAAGAAAGATTTTTTAAAGATTTTAAAAATTTCTTTTTAAAAGAAATTCTTTTAAAGAAAGAATTTTTAAGAACTTTTTTTTTTTTAAAGATTTTATTTATTTTTTGACAGAGATCACAAGTAGGCAGAGAGGCAGGCAGAGAGGGGGGGGGGAAGCAGGCTCCCCGCTGAGCAGAGAGCCCGATTCGGGGCTCGATCCCAGGACCCTGAGATCATGACCTGAGCCGAAGGCAGGGGCTTAACTCACTAAGTCACCCAGGCAGCCCTTGAACCGCTTTTTAAAAAAAGATTTTATGTATTTATTAGAGAGAAAGAGAGAGAGCATGAGCAGGGGGAGAGGCAGAGGAAGAGAGAGAAGCAGACTTCCTGTTAAGTTCAGAGCCCCACATGGGCCTCAGTCCCAGGACCCCAAGATCATGACCTGAGCCGAAGTCAGATGCTTAACCAACTGAGCCACCCAGGCACCCCCAGGCCACTTTTTTTAAAGACAGTGATCTGCTAAGGGGCGCCAGGGTGGCTCAGTCAATTAAGCAGCTGCCTTCGGCTCAGGTCATGATCTTGGGGTCCTGGGATCAAACCCCGAATTGGGTTCCCTACTCAACAGGAAGCCTGTATCTCCCTTTCCCACTCTTCCTCTTATGTTCCCTCTTTCACTGTCTGTCTGTCTCTCTGTCAAATAAATAAAATCTTTAAAAAAATTTTTTTAAAAAGACAGTGATCTGGTAAACTCAGAGCCAAACTTATAAGACACTGGCAGTTTCAAATCTTTCTATGCAAAATCAAAATTTTTCTTTTAGAAGATATCAGATTGATAACTGAAGCATTTCTTTATCATGTGGATTACACAGTGATGGGCAGAAGTCAGTCTTAAAGAATAAATCAAATATAGTTTTCATGTGGTCAGTAACTGAGAATGTTGTGCATTTGTATCATCAGAATTTGCTCCATAATTCTTTTCACTTATGGGATTGTCTGTTATTCAGGATTAGCTTAGCATCAAGAAGAAGGTTATGCTCTTTTCCCCTTAAATAAGAAAAACATTACTGGGTTACCTAGTGGCCTCAAACATATATTTCTTCAGAATAAATCACCTGGATATTGGAGGATTAAGTGATTTTATATATTTTATATACACACACACATACATTTAATATGTGTATTCTACACATATATGTATGCACATTCTACATAGATACATATACTTAATAACTTTAATATACTTAACTATATATAATAAATTTTTATCTTCATATAGTATATATAAGATATATATTATGCATACTACATAAGCACATACAAGTATATGTATGTATATGATAGAAATTTTTAAAAATTTTATCACATTTATTTAGTCTATACAATAAAATACACATGCCTCAAAGGCATTATTTTCATGGATGATATTTTTAAGTTATTTCTAATAATTTGAGCAAAGATTTCAACATTATTCATAAGCAATAAAAATTATCAGCCTAAAATACTGCCTTACTGCTTAAAGAAAATTGTTTTTACCCTTCTCAACCTTCATATGCCTGTGTGTAGATGTGGGTTCTTAGTGGTTGTTATAGAAGGAAACAAGGTTTTGTGAAATGAAGTTTTGGTCAATAAAGCTTTGTCAATATATTATGGTCTAAAGAAAGTGATTACTTTGTCCAAATGCTCTAGGTATTCTCAATTCTTATAGGTTATAAGTTGTGCTGATGTGGCCTGTGGTTGGCCAATTTATCTGTATCATCCTTTAGAAAAGTTATAGGAATAACTTTTATAGGAATTTTATTTGTTTGTTTCTCAGAGGGAAAAAAAAACCCAGTATATAGTATGTTTTTTAAATCCCACTTTTTTTTTTTTAAGATTTTTATTTATTTATTTGACAGACAGAGATCACAAATAGGCAGAGAGGCAGGTAGAGAGAGAGGAGGAAGCAGGCTCCCTGCTAAGCAGAGAGCCTGATGCGGAGCTCAATCCCAGGACTCTGGGATCATGACCCGAGCCGAAGGCAGAGGCTTTAACCCACTGAGCCACCCAGGTGCTCCTCAAATTCTACTTTTAAGAAATCCCAATATTCAGAATCTGTCTAGCAATAATAAATGAAAAAACAAAACCATGGTTTATGAGATTTCCTAACTCTGAAAGCAGATATGTTAATATTTAGAATACTCTAGTTATTTTTCCTTATTTCTTTTACTTATTTTTTTAAACTTTGATTTTTTTTTTTTAAGATTTTATTTGTTTGACAGAGCGAGACAGAGCAAGAGAGAGAACACAAGCAGGGGGAGTGGCAGGCAGAGGGAGAAGCAGGCTTCCCGCCCAGCAGGGAGCCCAAAGTGGGGCTCAATCCCAGGACTCTGGGATCATGACCTGAGCCACCCAGGCGCCCCTCCTTATTTCTTTTAGGTTTTTTTTACCCAGTTTTATTGCAATAAAGTTGACATTGAGCACCGTGTGAATTTAAAGTATAGAGCATAATGACCTCCATATATGGTGAAATAACTACCACAGTAAATTTAGTTAACACTCATCATCTCATATGGAAAGAAACAAAAAAAAGTTTATTTTTCTTTGTGTTGAAAACTTTTAGGATTTACTCTCTTAGCAACTTTCAAATATACCATATAGTAGTGTTAATTATAGTCACTATATACATTATGTCCCCGGTACATATTTATAAAAGTTTATACCTTTTGACCAGCTTTCCCAATTTTTATCCTTTCTGTAACTTTTATCCTTTCTGTAACAACCAAGACTTTGTGCTCTTTAGCAAGTTCTAAATCTCAATAAGAGGGGATAAAAATTTGAGAATAAAAACAATAAAATCTACTTTGTAACTGTCAAAAGTCAAGAATAATATGCACGTTTATATTTACCTCTGAAAAGGTGGTAATACCAAAAAATGGTAACAGAATTTGCCTCTAGGAACAGTCTGGGTGTGGGCAGTGGAAGACTTAGTTGTTGTTTTTGTGTTTTTTTAAGATTTTATTTTATTTATTTGACAGAGAGAGATCACAAGTAGGCAGAGAGGCAAGCAGAGAGATATGAAAGGGAAGCAGGCTCCCTGCTGAGTAGAGAGCCCAATTCAGGGCTCGATCCCAGGACCCTGGGATCATGACCTGAGCTGAAGGCAGAGGCTTTAACCCACTGAGCCACCCAGGTGCCCCAGTTTTTTTGTTTTTTGTTTTCCTTTTCAACATATATTAAAAATATATATATAAATGAGTCTTATTGGAAACTATTTTCTAGTCATGGATTTATAGTATCCTGGTATCAAGAAAAAAGAGAAAAACACTTTTTTCTTGGTACTAAAAAAACTTTATTATGAAATATTTTGGACATACACAAAAGCAGAGTGAATGGTCATGAACCCCATATACCCATCACCCAATGTCAGTAATTATCAAATTACAATTATTTCCTCTATACTCCTATCCACTGCTCCCTAATTGTTTTGAAGCAAATCATAGCCATATTTCATGTGTACACATTTCAGTATATATCTTGAAAAGGTAAAATTCTCCTGCCTTAACACACACATGAAATAAGTAATTCCTTAATACCAATTATTTACTAGTGTTCACATTTATCTTATTGTGTTATACATTTTATACAGTCTATTTGAATCAGGATCCAAACATTGCAATTGGTTAATAAGCCTCTGAAATCTCTTTTTTTAAAAAGATTTATTTGAGACAGAGAGAATACAACATATGTGCGTACACGTGGGGGGGGGAGGGGTAGAGAGAATCTTCCGGCAGACTCCCCACTGAGTGTGGAGCACAGCACGGGGCTCAATCTCATGACTCTGAGATCATGACCCGAGTCAAAACCAAGAGGCCAACCCTCAACTGACTGAGACACCCAGGTGCCCGACAGAAGTCTCTTTTTAATATATCTCTTTTTTCTTGCAATTTTGTTGTTGAAGAGACCAGGTCCTTTGTCCTACTCAGTATCCCACTATAAATTCTGTCATTTAATGTGTTTCTCTGTTCTTTGTATTTCCTGTAAATTAGTAGTTAGATCTAGGCTTGATCAGATTCGTATTTGATGTTTTTTGACAGGATTGTTTCATAGGTGGTGGTGCGCATTTCTATCAGGAAGTGATGTTTAATGATTTTTCTTTTGGTGACATGATCTGCTATTGCTGAACATTGCTACCACTCTTCCTGCCAGTATCTCCCCACTCACTTTGGTTATCTGAAGCTCCCTTCTCTAAGTAGATTCCTTAGGAAGTGCTCATGGAGAGAATAGTCCCTGATTCCTTAACAACTTCATAACTGTCAAATAAATAAATAAAATCTTTAAAACATTTTTAAACAATTTTTAAAAATAGGATTCAATTGTGATCCTTTTTCTTTGCTAATGTTTTAAGTGAAATGAGTTAGAGAGAAGCAGCCCAGGACAGCTTTTCTAGCTTCTGTTACGAACTGTGCAGGGTCTAGGACTTTACACTTGTTGTAAATTCATGAGTTAACATCCTCAGTCTCATGGATGTTGGCAGAAAACATGAGAATCCTGTGTCAAAGACAAAGGACTGTTACTCATAGTAAAAGCAATGGCTGACTTGTCAGCATGCTGTCCATTTAAGCTGGTTCCCTTTGTCCCCTGAGTTCCAGGGAAGATTCAAAGAGACCATCTGTATGCCTTCACATTGGGGTGGCCTGTGTTGTAAGAGAAGAACCGAGATTGGGGGGAGTTGCAACTTTCAGAGTGGGTGGAAACAAGACTGTAATTTGTCTGGAGGTAGAGGTGGGAGAGACGTTACTTCAGCCCTGAGGCTTGCTTGCTACAAACAAAACCCTGAGAAAATGACCCCGGGTAAATAGCGGTCAGGACCTTGCATCCTGGCTTATCTAGCAAGAATGTGTTTGGACTCTCTGGGCCTGTGGCAGGTTACCTCCTCTAACCGCCTTTTTTTTTTTTTTTTCTTTTTAAGTAGGCTCCACACCCCAGCATGGGGCCCAACATAGAGCTTGAACTCAGGACCTGAGCTGAGATCAAGAGTCAGACACCTGGGGTGCCTGGGTGCCTCCGTCAGTTGAGTGTTTGCCTTCGGCTCAGGTTGTGATCCTGAGTCCTGGGACCGAGTCCCGCATCGGGCTCCCTTCTCTGCAAGGACTCTGTTTCCCTTCTGCCTGTTTCTCTCTGCCTCTCATGAATAAATAAATAAAATCTTGGGGGAATAAAAAAGGGTCAGACACTTAACTGATGGAGCCACTCAGGCACCCCTTCTCCATCAGCTTTAAACTTTGCTGTTTGTATGATGTTATTAAAATAAAATATGGGCTTGAACTTTCTGAGATTTTCTACTCTGCTCACCCATGAGCTTTTATGTGACTCTCCTATTTTCTTTCCCCCTGTTCCTACTCAGAGTTTCTCCTCAGGGGCTCCTGGCTGGCTCAGTACATAGAGCATCCAACTCAGGTTTGTGAATTCAAGCCCCACATCAGGGGTAGAGCTTACTTAGAAACAAAAAAAAAAAAACAAATTTTCGCCTCAGTGTGGGACGTTTTCCTGGGAGGATGCTTTGGTCCTTTTGGGATCCCAGACCACTTCAGCATTCTCAGACCTTCCTGTAGGCTCTTCCTACTCAACTGTGTATTCGAGACTGCAAAGTCTGCCCCCGTTTCTGCTGCTTTCCTCAGCCTACTCCACTGTTGCCAATTTTAGGGCTTTGGATTCTCGGTGCCTCCAAAAGTGCCTTTGACTTCTCCACTTCCTTCCACATTCTCCCTGACACCACGAGGGTCTTATTTTTCCATTTTGGTATTGGTGGCTCTATCTTATCCCTTGTAGATGTTAGCTGAGGGTTTTTGGTTTTGTCATTGTCCTTTCCTATAGGTGGATATGGGACAATTTCAACACTAGGCTGCTGGCTCTGCCTCTTCTCCACACACAGTTTGCCTGGGTACTTTTTTTTCTTACAGTATTACTTAGAAAAAAATAATTAAAAGAAGATACTGGAGGGGTGCCTGCGTGGCTCAGTCGTCAAGCAACCACCTTCAGCTAGGGTCATGATCCCAGGGTCCTGGGTTCTAGCCCCGCATCAGGCTCCCTGCTCAACGGGAAGCATGATTCTCCCTCTCCAACTCCCCCTGCTTATGCTCCCTCTCTTGCTGTGTCTCTCTCTGTCAATAAATAAAAATCTTAAAAAAAAAAAAAGAAGAAGAAGAAGCTACTGGACTAGGAGCAAAAGTTTTAGTTCCCTTCCACCACTTAAAGGAAATGAAAAGATGGTGCTGATAAATTCAAGTGCTATAGGAAACAAATGAAGCAGAGAAGGGAGATGGGGGGGAGCTCATGCTGCAATTTTTTTAAAAAATATTTTATTTATTTATTTGTTTATTTACTTATTTATTTATTTGAGAGAGAGCGAGAGAGTGCATGCGAATGAGGGGAAGGGCAGGGAATCCTGAGCAGACTCCACACTGATGGCAGAGCCAGACCCAGGGCTCCATCTCACTTGAGACCATGATCCAAGCTGAAAGTTAAGAGTCAGATGCTTAACTGACCGCACCACCAGGGGTCCCTCATGCTGCAGATTTAACTGACAAAGGCCTGAAAGGGTGAAGGTGGCCCCAGTGGCCATCAGTGGGGAAAGTGAGGCAGGCAAAGAAGAGCCAGTGCCGCGCTCCGAGCAGGTTGTGCCTGGGATGCCTAAAGGACAGCGAGGAGGCCATGGTGGCTAGAGCAGAAGACGAGGAAAAGACAGGAGATAAGGTCAGAAAGACACGGGGTGGGTTGTAGGGGCGGGCAGAGAAGGAGGGGATCTTGAAAGCCGCTGCAAGGATTGGGCTTCTGGTGAGATGGGAGAATAATCTGACAGCATTAGGGTCATTCTGTAGCTGGATGAGAACGGCCTGTAAGTGCCAGAGTGAAAGCAGGAAGGTCACTTAAGAGACTTTAAAATAGCCCATAGTGCAGATCCAGGTGTGTTTAACTTCAAAGCCAGTTCTCCGTCCATTATACCTTATGTACTAAAGCAGTCATAAGGGAGACTATACTTCTGATGTATGGGTAGTTATTTTCTCCTCAAAACCACTCTATTGCAAACAAGCCATACAAATATCCTTTCAGAAGAAAAACAAAAATCCTCTCAAGACCCACCCACTACAGGGTTGAGTCTATAATATTTCCATTAGAAACTACTCCCCCAAAGCAAGATAACTGACTTGCTTTAGTGATAGCATTGAGACATTCAAACCAGCCCTTACAACTTCTATGTTGTTGTTATAATTAGAAAATAACCATTAGGGTGTAGACATAATCTTGAGATAGTGATATTTTTTCCAAGAAAAGAGTGTAGTAGAAACTGTCAGTTGTTTGAAGAAACTATTTTTCCCTTTCTTCCTTATTATTAATCCCCTACTTTTGCCGGAGGTGGCAATTCGCCCAGGGAAAAACAAAAGAACACAAAATTATACTTCCCAAACTTCCTTACAGCTAGGTGGTCACGTGATACCATCCCGGGCAGAGAGGTTAGTGGGTTCTCAGGTAAGGCCTTCAGGAGGGAGAGATTTGGGGGGCTTGGCCTTTTGGCCTTTGCCTTTTCTCTTTCTCTCCTCCTTCCTTCGTGGAACTTGAATGTGGTGGTTAGAGCCAGAGTAGTCATAGCATGAGGGAAAGCTTGGGGGAAACCTGAGAAACTACAGCCCTCATACCTTTGAGCCCCAGAATCAACAAAGCAAAGGGTAACCTCCAAACGCCATGTTAATCCTGTTTGAGCCGCAGTCACTTACTCACATGTGCCAGAACACAGTTCTCAATTTAACAGCGGCACCCAGCCCATCATGAAACATGCTTCGGAAAGAAGTAACATTTCTGAATTTCCACAAGCTACAAGTGCCTGTGATGTTAAACACGTACACTGAGGTCTGTATTTTACTTCTCCTTGAAAAACGCTCACTTTTTTCCAAAAAGAAAAACATCCCCTGCATTTGTCTATTAGGGAAGAAATGCAAAACAGGGAATCAACATTATAAAGAAAAACAATAGGGCCCTTCTCAAATACTTATGTTCATCCTAAATTTTTTTCCTTTTTTTTTAAGTAATCCCTATGCCCAGAGTGGGGCTTGAACCCAAGGTCAAGAGTCTTGTGCTTTACCAGCAGAGCCAGCCAGGGACCCTGTTCATCCTGAATTACTAACAAAAAGAAGCATGGTATACTTTATTATGAAAATAAGCTACCCTGTGGCACTCAGATGGACTGAGTAAGCTACACTGTCCTTTTGCCAACCCTAAACGTTATATTCTTGAAAACCATGCCAAGAGAAAGTGTGGCTGAGGGACTGAAACACTTCATGAGAAATATGGAGACAGAGGAACCAAAATAGGCCAAGAGGAAGCCAAACAAAGTACATTTGTAAAAATGTTCACCAATATAAAACAGCCTACTCAATAAGGGTTGTATCGATGGCATTATGGACATATATATGTAATGAATAATGAGTACCATATTATTCATTCTCTTTGTTCTTTTCCTTGCTCATCAAGAAATTTTCAGACGTTCTTTCTCCTATATTTTTGATAGGATCTTGTAAATTTGCTCTGCTCTCTAGGGAATAGAGAGAAATTGTATTTTGCCTCAGCATTTCTTTCTTTCACAAGGAGACCCTGAACTAATAATATTTCCAGATCAGATGGGCAAGTGCACTAGTCGAGAAGACTCTCCAGGGCCTATCATCACTTCTGGAACCACTTGAGAAGTACACATGTGAAAAAAAGAGGAAAGGAGGAAAGTTTAAAACAGCAAATAATAAACAAGAATCTTTTGTTCATGTAGCTCTGTAGTTTTCAGTGTATTTCATATCTTATCATTGGGGATTCCCATCCAGCCTGTGGGGGCAGGTAGAGTATCCTTTCCATTTTGCAGAGGAAGGAATGAAATATCCCAGGCAAAGACTACATCGTTTAAAAAAAAAAAAAGCTATATTGTGCAACTAGTTAATGACAAAAGCTGGCTCAGAGTCCTCTGCTGGTTCAACTGCCCCCAACTCCCCTACAATTTATTTATTTTTTTTAAAGATTTTATTTATTTATTTGACAGACAGAGATCACAAGCAGGCAGAGAGAGAGGAGGAAGCAGGCTCCCCACTGAGCAGAGAGCCCGATGCGGGGCTCGATCACAGGACCCTGGGATCATGACCTGAGCTGAAGGCAGAGGCTTTAACCCACTGAGCCACCCAGGCGCCCCTCCCCTACAATTTACAGAATATTACCTTCAAGACATAATCAGTTTATGTTCTAAGTAGACTCAGAAACCAAACAGTAGTTCCTTTCAAGAAAAGCACAGGATTTTTTTTGGTCCTTAGAATAGATCCTACTCAGGACACCTGACTGGCCTAGTTGGAAGAGCATGTGATTACTGATCTCAAGGTTGTGAGTTGGAGCCCCATGCTGGGTGTAGAGATTACTTTTAAAAATAAAATTAAGGGGTGCCTGGGTGGCTCAGTCGCTAAGCATCTGCCTTTAGATCAGGTCATGATCCCAGAGTCCTGGGATCGAGTCCCGCATCTTCCTCCCTGCTCCACGGGAAGCTTGCTTCTCCCTCTCCCACTCCCTCTGCTGTGGTCCCTCTCTCGATGTGTCTCTCTCTGTTAACTAAATAAATAAAATCTTTTTAAAAATTTAAATTAAAAAAAAAAAAGAATAAGGATGCGTGGGTGGCTTAGTTAGTTAAGCATCTGCCTCCGGCTCAGGTCATGATCCCAGGGTCCTAGGATCAAGTCCCATGTTGGGCTCCCTGCTCAGCAGGGAGCCTGTTTCTCCCTCTCCCTCTGCCTGTTCTGCCTACAGCTCTCTGTGCTTCTGCTCTCTCTCTCTGACAAATAAATAAAATCTTAAAAAAAAAAAAGAAGTAAAAAATAAAAGAATAGACCCCACTAAAGGTGTACGAAAACATTTGTGTTCAAAATTGGGGACCTGGGGGTGCTCTGTTGGTTAAGCATCTGCCTTTGGCTCAGGTCATGATCCCAGGGTCCTGGGATCAAGTCTCACATCAGGCTCCCTGCTCAGCGGGGAGCCTACTTCTCCCTCTGCCCCTCCCCACTGCTCATGCTCTCTCTCAAATAAATAAATAAAATCTTAAACAAAACGAACAAACAAACAAACAAAAACCCAAACAAACAAACAAACACGCTTCAGGATCTAGGGACCCCTGGGTGACTCAGTAGGTTAAATAGCTTCCTTAAGCTCAGGTCGTAACCTCAGGGTCCTGGGATCGAGCCCTTCATCGGGCTCCCAACTTAGCAGGGTATCTGCTTCTCCTTCTCCCTCTCCCTCCCTCCCTGCTCATGCTCTTGCTCTCTCTCCCTGTCTCTCTCTCTCTCAAATGAATAAATAAAAAATCTTAGGGAAAAAAAAAGCTTCAGAATCTAGAAACTTAAACATTACCCCAAATATAATGTTAGGTAGGTATAACTAAGAAAGTTGTTACAGTCATGATATGAAAACTATCAGGAGGAATTACTGAAAAACTTTTCCTTGTGTTTTAAAGTATTTATTTATTAAAGAGAGAGTGTGTGAGCAGGGGGAGGGGCAGAGGGAGAGAGAGAATCCTCAAGCAGACTCCCCACTGAGTACAGAGCCCAATGTGGGGCTCAGTCCCAGAATGCTGAGATCATGACCTGAGCAGAACTGGAGTCAGACACTTGACCAACTGAGCCACCTTGACACCCCAAAATTTTCTTCTTTTTTTTTTTATTAAATTTTTTTTTAAGATTTTATTTATTTATTAGAGAGAGAGAGAGCACAGGCAGACAGAGAGGCAGGCAGAGGCAGAGGGAGGAGCAGGCTCCCTGCCGAGCAAGGAGCCCGATATGGGACTCGATCCCAGGACGCTGGGATCATGACCTGAGCCGAAGGCAGCCGCTTAACCAACTGAGCCACCCAGGCGTCCCCCCAAATTTTCTTCTTTTAAATGTATCCTAGGAGGAGCCTGGCTGGCTCAGTTGGTAGAGCATGCAAGTATTGATCTTGGGGTCATGAGTTCAAGCCCCACAGAAATTACTTGAGTACAGAAATTACTTGAAAATAAGAAATAAAAGAGATCTGTTAAGTTTGTGGTAAACACTCTCAATAATGTAGAAGGGTCTAAATATTTTTTAAAGATTTTATTTATTTATTTGACGGAGATCAGAAGTAGGCAGAGATGTAGGCAGAGAGAGAGGGGGGGGGAAGCTGAATCCCTGCTGAGCAGAGAGCCTACTGCAGGGCTCGATCCTAGGACCTGGGATCATAACCTGAGCCCAGGAGAGAGGCTTAACCCACTGAGCCACCCAGGCACCCCATAGAAGGGTCTAAATTAAAAAACAAAACAAAACAGCTTTGTGTATATTCTAGAAATGTTATGTGTATTTATATAAATATTCTATAATATATATTATATAATGTATAACTTCTACATTATATGTCATCTTTGTCTATCCCATGAATGGTGTCAGATTTCATATACATCTGCTACCATCTGCATCACTCAGAGATGTCACTTCTTTGCCGACAACCTGTCCTTCCCAGACCTCTTAGTCCTGAGACCTGGACAGCCTCATCCCCAGAGGCCCCTTCTCTTCCACCTCATTCAGACATGCAGTGGAATGCAGCCTTTTATGTCTGTGGACCCTATGAGAAAAAGGAACTTGAGCATGCATCTCCAATGTATTTTTATTTTTATATAATCTTTATATTTAATATAATATTTTATTTCATATTTATAGTTTATAAATATTTGTATTATATATATTTTAAAGATATTATTTATTTTAAGATTTTATTTAATTATTTGAGACAGAGAGAGCACAAGCAAGGGGAGTGGGAGAGGAAGATGGAGAAGCAGGCTCTCTGCTGAGCAAGGAGCCTAAAGTAGGATTTGATCCCAGGACCCTGGGATCATGACCTGAGCTGAAGGCAGAGGTTTTAACCCACTGAGCCACCCAGGCGCCCCTAAAGATTTTATTTTTAAGTAATCTCCACACCCCAACAATGGGGCTTGAACTTTCTTTATTTTTTAAAGATTTTATGTATTTATTTGACAGAGATCACAAGCAGGCAGAGAGGCAGGCAGAGAGAGAGAGGAAGGGAAGCAGGCTCCCTGCCGAGCAGAAAGCCCGATGCAGGGCTCGATCCCAGGACTCTGGGATCATGACCTGAGCCAAAGGCAGCGGCTTTAACCCCCTGAGCCACCCAGGCGCCCTGGGGCTCAAAGATGAAGAATTGCATGCTGTGCTGGGTAAGACAGGGGCCCTATTTTATATATTTATATTTTTATATTATGCTTATTTATTATGTGGGTTACTATAGTAGCATATATGTTATAAACATGTACAAAAAGATATTGAAAAAATAAGATTAGAATGTAGCATTATCCTGAAAGTAATTTTTTAAATGTATAATCATATAAAAACTTCTGTTCCATGAGAGGAAGGTGATTGAATATGTTCCTTTATTTTTGGAAATGTTGGTTGAATACTTTATCATAAAGCTATTTGAAAGATTGGTTGAGTGTACCTCAGTGCTGGGCTTGAATGCCTGTCATGCTGAGAAAGATACTCTCCAAGGCTCAAAGTCAGTATCCAATATTCATATAGGGCAAGGTTTGTGGTTAATTACAGTGGCTAGGACTCCTTATTTCAAGAGTCTTCTTGATGTGCCTGAGTAGCTTAGTTGGTTAAGCATCTGCCTTCAGCTCAGGTCATGATTTCAGGTCCTGGGATTGAGCCCCACATTGTGCTTTTTGCTTGGGGTGGGGGATTGAGGGGTGGTGGGGGGTGGGAGGGGTCTGTTTCTCCCTTTCCCTTGGGGCTCTTTCTGTCTTTCTCCACCCACCTCCACCCCGTGTGCACATCCCATGTTGGGAGTGACTGGCCTGGGCCCCTGCCTTCTCTCTCACTGGATCCATCAGTGGGGCCATAGGGAAGGGCTTGTAAGAATGTGGTTGTGAGGGGCGCCTGGGTGCCTCAGTGGGTTAAGCCTCTGCCTTCATAAATAAAATCTTTAAAAAAAAATAGTCTTCTTGATAAATTTGAACTTTTTGGCTTACTCTAAGAAAGACTGATAAAAAAAAAAGAAAGACTGATTAGATCACCATTGTTTTTGCCTCCTTATGTGACTGATTAAGAGCTCTGTCAGGTACAGGAGAAGCACTCTGGTTTTGTCTTGCTCCCTTGTGCTTGCATTGAGAGTATTATCCTTAGTCAGAGGTTCCTTTGTAGGGTTTTCTTTTAAAGCCCCTTGTCTGTTTCATGAGGCTTGGTTTTGGAAAGGTGCTCATAAAACCTATGACGCTACCTAACAGGGCACTTACCCCCTGAGAGACATAGTCACAAGGTCCACGTGAACAAAACTGGAAGGCCCTGTCCCACTGTAGCACTAGGGTGTCCAAGAACCAGACTGTGTGAGCAGCCTGTGACAATCCACATATTGTTTTGGTAAAGCTTTCTTTCTTTTTTAGACAAAATAAGTAGAAGTTTTCTAGTAGGAGTTTCTTTCTACACCTACATCTTGCCCCTCCCCCCCGCTACCACCTCCCACTCCCCACCTCCACCCCGTGTGCACATCCCATGTTGGGAGTGACTGGCCTGGGCCCCTGCCTTCTCTCTCACTGGATCCATCAGTGGGGCCGTAGGGAAGGGCTTGTAAGAATGTGGTTGTAAGGGGCACCTGGGTGGCTCAGTGGGTTAAGCCTCTGCCTTCAGCTCAGGTCATGATCCCAAGGTCCTGGGATGGAGCCCGATGTGAAGCGGGGAGCCTCTCTGCTCAACAGGGAGCCCACTTCCTCCTCTCTCTCTGCGTGCCTCTCTGCCTACTTGTGATCTCTGTCTGTCAAATAAATAAATCTTTAAAAAAAAAAAAGAAGAAGTGGTTGCGAGGCAAGTAGGACAGAGAATGAAGAGCCACGTGTTCTAAGTCAAGGCGACTGCACATATTGTCAAACTTGCTGTTAAACCCACTTTACAGCTGGGCAACATAGAGGTAGGGTAAATCAGAGCTCTGAGTTCGGTCCACCCCTGCCCCTGCCCCTCAGAGATTTGGGCAAAGGGATGCCTTTGCTGTCATGGTAACATTCAAGGTCATCGTGCTTTAATGTGACCCAGGCAGGGGAAAAGGGTATATATATAAGGTAATGAGGTGAGAGAATGTGTGAATAGGAGTAAGATTCTTTGTGTAGAAGAGATGCAGGGCTTCCGAAGAACATGCTTCCTTCGCTGTGGAGGTGTGTTTGGTTTTATGCTCTGGAAAGAAGCCAGCATGGAGTGGAGATCTCACTGGCCCCCTAGGATCCAGAGCTTGTCACTCCTCAAGAGGTGGGGGTGGGAGAAGGAAGCAAAGCTTAGGCTTCCCTTTCCTTTTTGCAGAGCCAGCAGAACTGGGATTAAGGACTCAGGAGAAGATGCTGATTTTCAGTAGAGCCCAAGGATGCAACATTTGCAAGACGGAAGAAGGGGGTAAGATTTCCATTATTTTTGTTGGGAGTATTGGTTACCTCGGGTAATGGTAATGGAGGGTGTAGTGGGGACGAAGGGACAGAAAATAGGGAGAGGTTAAAGGAGGGACTTTGGGAAATAAGGGAGAGAAGAACTGAAGGAGAACCAGCATTTATGGATCCAAAAGAGTAGAGTTTAAGGCTTGATTTTCCACTCTCTGCTCTCCTTTACTTGGGAAAGAACTTTTTAAACATTGTCAGGGGCTCTCTCTCTCTGTGTTTTCCCAGTAAGGAGGTAAACTATAGACAATTGCCAGAATTCCTCAGGTAAGCCTAATCTAGTTCTTTCTCCCCCTCCCCCCGCCCACACACCTTCCCCTTTGTGAGGAAATGATGATATGGTGGAATTTTCAGGACAGCATGAGACCTAGAGACCAATCAAAGGAGTAATCAGTTGCTCTGCCTTGTCTATACAGAATATAATACATAATGTTTTGTTTTTACCACCTGGTTTCCACTGCAGTAAGATCTGCTCATCTTCAAATGTCTGAACACAGACACACACACACAGACACACACACACACACACACACCCTTTTCATAGCGTGGGCAGTTGGCCTCTGAGGAGAGAGGCTTCTGCGTCCCCTAGTGTGTGTACTCTCCTGGAAAAGAACACTTGGCCACCAGATGTTAGTCCTGACCCATCCCCAGCCTGAGGCTCCTTTTGGGGGCAGGTTCCCTTCTGCTCTCCTGGCACCCCATGACCCTGTGAAGCAGCTTGCCAATACAGCTTTTAGACAAATTTTTTTCCACACAACTTTATAATTATGTACAATCTGAGAAAGGTCTTCCCAGAACCTGGGGTGATTTACTAGAGAACAATAATTTATAGCCATAGTGGGCAAATCCCACATGTATCCCCAGAGGGAGGGAAAATGTTGATTGGAAGGTTAAGGGACTTGGGCCCTAGAAGGAGTCAGCCTGGGATTGTCCCTCCCTGCTCCAGGCTCATCTTTAAATGGTCATTCTGGCTCTTGCCACAATCCAACTGAGAGATGATGGGGACTTCGACTAGAAGTTGTCATGAGAGAGAAGATGAGAAATATTTGGATTCTGGGCATATTTTTAAAATAATATTAGAAGGATTTTAATGTAGAGTGTGAAATAAATTGATGAGTGTAGGGATAGAGTTTTGAACAAGAGGAGAATGGAGTTACCACTTACTGGGTTAGAGAAGATTTGGAGGGGGGGTGCCTGGGTGGCTCAGTTGATTAAGCAACTGCCTTTGGCTCAGGTCATGATCCTGGAGTCCCAGGATCCAGTCCTGCATCAGGACTCCCTGCTCAGCGGGGAGTCTGCTTCTCCCTCTGACCCTCCCCTGTCTCATCCTCTTTCCCTTATTCTTTCTCTCTCAAATAAATAAATAAAATATTTTTTAAAAAAACAGAAAGAAAGAAAAGATTTGGGAAGAAATGGGTTTGGGGAGTTATCAAATGCTACTCATGCCTTATCCCATCTCCCCTTACCCTACTTCTGAATTTACTTGCAGCTCGGCAAATAGTTCACCCTCATCCCTCTGCTTCCCTGCCTTGGGGACTCCTCCATTGCTGGGGGACTTGTTCAGCTGAGCTGAAGGGCTGGGAAACTTTGCTTAAGACTTTCTGGAGTAGCCTTCTGCATAAGTTAGCTTTTGCTGCGTAACCAACTATTATTTCTATTATTACAACTATAATCAAAAGGTAGTGGCTTCAAACAACTATTATTTTTGCTCACGATTCTGTGGGTCAGCAGTTTGGTCTGGACTCTGCTGGGTGACCCTTCTGCTGGCCTTACCCACGTCACTTAGTGGCTACAATCATCTGGCAGCTGGATTGGGACTGGTGCTGAATGGTTTGAGATAACCTCTGCTATTACATGGTAGATGCTAGTTGTCAGCTGGTTGATTTAAGAGCCTTCAGATGGAAGGGCTCATCAACTCCCCCGGCCTTCTCATCCTCCCCTAGCATAGACTGGGGCTCTACAAGGCAGTCTCAGAGCCGAATCCTAAGGGCAGTGAAAGTAGAAGCCACAAAGCATCCTGGGGCCTGGGGTCAGAAGTCCCACACTGTCACTTCCACCCCATTCTTTTAGTCAAAGCAAGTCACAATGCAGGGTTTGATTCAAAGGGTGAAGTGATAAATCCCACTTCTTATTGGAAGGGACATTAGGGTCCTCTTGCACAGGAGCAGGCACATGGGAAGGGAGGAAAGCTTAGATGTTTTTTCACACAATCTCCCCATCTCCCCTACTCCCCAAGGTAACTACTGTTCCAGCTCCCTGTTTCAGAGTCTGCTCTTTGGGGAACAGAAACTAAGATGGGCATGGGTAGGCATCAAAGCTCTAATTTGGATATGCAAATTGTGAGATGCTTATTGGAGAAAGCCAAAGAGAGATTTTTTTTTTTTAAAGATTTTATTTATTTACTTGACAGAGAGAGATCACAAGTAGGCAGAGAGGCAGGCAGAGAGAGGAAGGGAAGCAGGCTCTCCGCCGAGCAGAGAGGCCCGATACGGGGCTCGATCCCAGGACCCTGAGATCACGACCCGAGCCGAAGGCAGAGGCTTTAACCCACTGAGCCACCCAGGCGCCCCCAAAGAGAGATTTTGAATTAGCACTTGGATATATGAGTCTGGAATTCAGAACAGAGGTCTGGGCTAGAGATACTCAGTTTGGGAGTCTTTGAAGTAGTAATAAATATTGAAAGTCACAGACCTGGATAAGAGCATATAAAGAACATGTGTAGACAGAAGAGGTCAGAAGACTGAGTCCTGAGCTACCAGTGATGAGAAGCTGAGGAGAGGGTAAGGGGCCAGCAAAGGACACTGAGAAGGAGTAGCCTTGGTGTCCTGGAGGCCGACAAAAGAGTGTTTCTGAGAGATAAACAGTGATGAGGCGAGCTTCCATATACTGTGTGTACCAAGTGACCTGGGCTCACTGATTCATTTATGTCAGCATTTTATATTGTTTTTAAAAACCCCACAGGCCCTAAATGGTGTTACTTAGACTGAGTTTCCAAACTGATGCTTAATATGTAACTGAATTTCAATTTCAACCTCCCCCAGAAATACAGTCTGAACCTTTTGGCTGGCAATATTTCAGTCCCTGTGGATGAGTCTGCCTCTTGTGCCTCTCCCTCCCCCAAAGAAGATGAGGTCATCGCTTGATAAAACACCTTGTTTTCCTCCCTAAAGAGCACCCTTTCCTAGTTCTTTTCTTCTCCTAATAACTTTCTTGCCCCCATGCTCTTTCTAGAAAAACCTTCCATTTTGTGTAACTCCTTGGAGTGCTTCTCTATTTGCTTGATGGGATGCTGCCCAATTCATGTATCATTTAATAAAGCTAATTACATCTTCAAACTTACCTGATTGAATTTTATTACTTAACAACATTCATCTTCATTATTTTCATTATTTTTTTCTTCATTCATTTTTAAGAATTATTTTGCGGGGCGCCTGGGTGGCTCAGTCAGCTAAACGCCTGGCTTTGGCTCAGGTCACGATCTCAGGGTCCTGGGATCGAGCCCCATGTTGTGCTCTCCCTGCTTAGCCCCGAGTTTTCTTCTCCTCCTTCCTCTGCCCCTCCCCCTGCTCCTGCTCTCTCTCTCTCTCAAATAAATAAATAAAATCTTTAAAAAAATCATTTTGCAACTCAGAGAAGGAGGTAAACAGAACATGTACCTTTGGGGCAGGTGTGTAAATCAAGATGGAGTCGAGAAGGAAGCCAAGGAGGGCAAAGCACACATACGTAGCACAGTACCCCTGTCCTGCATACAGGAATTACTGCCGGCTCTCCAAAGGAGCTAGAGGATCAGACCATTTTAAACCTCACACTTAAAAGGAAAGCATCATAGCAAAATAAGTCAATTGGAGAAAGACAACTATCATATGATCTCCCTGATATGAGGAAGTGGAGATGCAACGGGGGATGGGGGTTAAAGGGGTAGGAAAAGAATAAATGAAACAAGATGGGACCGGAGGGTGACAAACCAAAAGAGACTCTTAATGTCATAAAACAAACTGGGGGGGAGGGGTGTTGGGAGAGGGTAGTGGGGTTACATTATATGTTTAAATTAAATAAATAAATTAATAATAAAAAATAAAAAATAAGGAAAAAAAAAGGAAAGCATCATTGTATTTCTTGTTTACAGTTAGTTGGTGTTCAGGTATTACCAATTGCCCCCCAAACCAATTCTGCTGTGCTATTCGTACCTCACTTTATTATTTTTTTAATTTTTATTAAACACCAGAACTAATTCCTTTCTCGGTCTGTTTGGGGACGGGATCAAACCCACAATGTTGGCAGTGTCAGAGTCACATTCTCCCCAACTGAGCTAACCAGCCAGCTATAGACCTCATTTTTTTTAATATATAATATGTATTTCACATTTTATTTTATTTTTAAAGATTTTATTTATTTATTTGACAGAGAGACACAGTGAGAGAGGGAACACAAGCAGGGGGTGTGGGAGAGGGGGAAGCAGGCTTCCCAATGTGGGGCTCGATCTCAGGACCCTGGGATCATGACCTGAGTGGAAGGCAGATGCTTAATGACTGAGCCACCCAGGTGCCCTACGGACCTCATTTTTAAGTGTTTTTGTCCTCTTCCCTCAGGAGTAATAACTTACCTTTCCCCCTCTGTGTCTTCCAGAACTTATTCTTGTCATGCATTCCAGATACAATAATGCTCTAATTTCCTGAATACTACATCCTATGCCTAAAAGAAAAAGGGCCTTAAATCCTGGGTTCAGGGCACATCCAGAAAACTTTTTCCATTGTCTGCAAACAATTACTAAGAAGCCTTCAGTACTTGTACTGTTAATGAATGAAAACTCCAGACAGTTCCTTTGACAAGACGAGGCAATTTCCCCAGTCCCTCTTTCCAGTGGTTGCCAGATGGCTGGGGCTGCAGGGAGTCCCCACTTCTCCATCAGTTCCTGCAACCCCCTCCCAAATAAACCCTTGCTCCCAAATCCCTGTCTTAGGGCTGGTTTTTGGGGGAGCCCAAACAGTGTCCTTCTGAATATCTGAAATGTCTAACAGCGCTGGGCCCGCACTTTCCCGGCCCACAGACAGTGGAGCCCAGAGCAACTTCTTCCAAGGCCGCCGTGCCTCCATTCCGAGCAGCCTTCTCTGGGACCACCGGGTAGACATCTGGGTTTGCAATCCTGCACACCTAAGACACAGGTAAGGGGAGGTCTTTCTTTTTTACACTTTTTTAAAAAAGAGGGGCGCCTGGGTGGCTCAGTGGGTTAAAGCCACTGCCTTCGGCTCGGGTCATGATCCCAGGGTTGTGGGATCGAGCCCCGCATCGGGCTCTCTGCTCTGCGGACAGCCTGCTTCCTCCTCTCTCTCTGCCTCTCTGCCTACTTGTGATTTCTGTCTATCAAATAAATAAATAAAATCTTTAAAAAAAATCTTTTTATTCTTTTTAAGTAATCTCTACACCCAACGTGGGGCTTGAATTTACAAACTCAAGGTCGAGAGTTGCATGCTCTGTGGACTGAGCCAGCCAGGTGCCCCTCTTTTTTACATCTTAAAGCAAAGAGAGAACGCATTTTACAACTTCTTTTATTATTATTTCATATATATATATATATATATTTTTTTTTTTTTTTGAGAGAGAGAGAGAGCAAGAGAGTGTGCATGGTAGGGATGGGTAGGGGGAGAGGAAGAGAGAGAATCTTCAGCAGGCTCTACACCCACGACAGAGCCTGACTTGGGCTCCATCTCATGACCCTGAGATCATGACCTGAGCTGAAATCAAGACGCTGAACCGTGGAACCACCTGGACACCAGCACCGGCCCCCGCCCCTGACCGCTCACATATTCTACAACTTCAAAACCACAGTATAATCTATGCAATGCATGTAATTGAAAAAGCCAAATAGATAATTTAACAAAAAATAGTTCCTTTCATAAGTGCCTACTATTCTGTCATTTTTTTCTCTTTCTAATTACTTCTCTTCCTGCTTCTCTATTTTCTCAAATTGGGGTTTCAAGAGTCTCATTTCAAGAACTAACTTGCTTTGCTTAATTTTTGTCCTCTGGGCTTTTGTTACCTTGTTAGCTTGAGTGTTTTCAGGACACTTAATGCTTCAATTGCAATTAGCAACACTCTCCTGGAAGAAAACACATACCACTGTCATTTCTAAATTAATTCTAAGACCTTACCAAATTTGATTTCCACAAAAGAATGTGAAAATTATCTTCGATAATTTAGGCAGCAATTTCATCTGACGAATGTGAGCTTTGATTCTTTCAAACAAGAAGACGTGAAAGGCAAGATTGCTTTCATGGGAAAAATACATACCCATGATTTAAGCTGTTTAATATCAATTACTCATAAAAATCCTCTTTCCCTACAGTTACTTCTAAATAGAATCTGAGACTTAATATTACATTTCCAAGACTGCTGGTCTTTTCCCTGATTTTAAGGCATGGTTAATTTTCCCGTTTCCTAGGTGTTTAAAATGAAGGTTTCACACTGACATTGATAGGATAATAGGAGCCCACTGTAGTCACCGCCACACCCGAAGCCTGCTCATGGTCAAGTACTGCCAGGTTTGTACACCACGACTGAAAAAATAATGGGAGTTTCTCAGCAGAACTTCAACATGCACTTAGATAAGTGGTGATGGCTCCTTCAGAGAATGGTTCTCAACATGTTCTGAGCCATGGGGGATGAGAACATACTTAGAACCATCTTTCTGGATTGGAATTGCTTTCTGAGCTCAGAGCATATTCTTTTCTTTTTTAAGATTTATTGATTTATTTGAGAAAAAGAGAGAGAGAGTGGGGGATGGGGCAGAGGTAGAGAATCTCAAGCAGACTCCCCACAGAGCATGGAATGGGCACGGGGCTCGATCCCATGACCCATGAGATTAAGACCGGAGCCAAAGTTAGTTGGTCGCTCAACCAACTGAGGCACCCAGATGCCCTCCAGGGTATATTCTTTTTTTTTTTTTAAGATTTTATTTATTTATTTGAGAGAGAGAGAGAGCATGAGAGAGAGAGAGCATGAGAGGAGAGAGGTCAGCAGGAGAAGCAGACTCCCTGCCAAGCAGGGAGCCTGGTGCGGGACCCGATCCCGGGACTCCAGAATCATGACCTGAGCCGAAGGCAGTCTCTTAACCAACTGAGCCACCCAGGCGCCCCGGGTATATTCTGAGTATCTCAATAGTGCCAAATATTTCTTCTTTGAGAACTGGTTACTTTTCTTAAAAACTGATCAAAGGAATTTGATAATAAATCTAGTGAATAAGATGGACGATCCTAACGGACTTAGCAAAAAGAGCCTATGAGACAGGTGTTCCTGCCTTGCTCAGACACTACCTCTGAGATGGGTCCATTGTGCCCCAAGGGTCCCAAACACTACAGCAGCATCACTGGCAGCTACAGCTCCCCAGGGGCAGTGACTGAGACCAGTTGCCCCATTACTGAACCCCCGGCACCTACTATAGTAGTCCACTATAATGACTGGTCCACAGCAGGTATCCAATAAACATTGGTTAGATGAATAAATCAAAGCAACCATTCATATGGGTACTAACTTAAAGTACCTGACATTCATTTAATGCATATATTTGAAATAGTTGTGGGGGGGGTTTGTTTTGCTTGGGGGGCAGGGGCTGAGGGAGAATCATCAGCAGGCTCCACACCCAGCACAGGGCCACAATGCAGGCTCGATTTCACAACACTCAGATCATGACCAGAACCGAAACCAAAACCAAGAGTCAGATGGTCAAGCAACTGAGCCACCCAGGCACCCCTGAAATAGTTGTTTTTCAAACTAGTTTCCATAATTTGTAAATCCAACAATAATCTGACAGTTTATAGGAAATGTCCCAAGCTACTCGGTCTAATTTTATTTTGGCATAACACCCCCTTCTAGATATAGTCCATTTTATAAAATAAAATAGCACTTTTATAGTGATTTTGTTGGATAGATGGGGAAGACAATATCACCCCCATTTTATAGATTAAACATTGGGATGCTAAGCAGTTAAGTAATTTGTTCAGCATTCATGTTATTAATTAGAATATTTTTGGCCACTACTAATAGAAATCCTAAGTTATACTGACTAATGCCCATTTCTGACTAAAGTACTTGGCAAGGGAAGAGGGATTACTCGTGGTGCTGGGGATGGGGTCAGCCGCTCCTAAAATGCCAGGGCTTGGTGGGGCAAGATGATGCTTGAGTAAGACTGGGTCCTACTGGAATGTAAGAATGTGGGAGTGTGTCCTGGGTCAGTACTGTGTCCTCTGGTCACCAACTGGCACTCAAACCCAGCTCTCCTATGATCAAATGTAGTTTGTTTTAAGGAACTTGCTGTAACAAAGTTATATTTTACAAGTTCATTTTATAGCATGTTTTCAGGGACTTATAAATTTTACCCTGAGAGCATATCAGCAGTTTTATTCTGGCTGAAAGTTAAATTTGATTTATGTGTCTTATGTATTTTTGTTTGTTTGTTTGTTTGTTTTTTGTATCTTATGTATTTTGATTCAGCTTAATACAGTCCATAAATAAAGAGTTGTGGGGAGAATGCAAATTATACAAGTTTTTGTGTTTGTCATTTTGAGTCTTAATTTAAAGTTGTATTACATTCCTAGAGTACTTCTGGTGGCGCTATTCTAAGTCCCTTATTAACATTATTTAAGAGGGCCTGGAGAATGTATTCCAGTAATTTTTGAAGTGGTGTTCTTTAATGTTGCCCCACAGAGAAGCATTAATGTTTCCTATGAGCTTCTACCCTAAGTCGTCCTAAGAAATTACAGAGTTCAATAAATATCAGATTTGTGATTAGTGTCCTTAAGTTACATAGTATGCCAATGTGGCAGACCTTGCAAATGGCTTGCCCAATAGCCATTGTTTTTATTCACAGAATACAGCCCTATTCTAGGCACAGAGTGTTCAGTTAGCCTCTCTGGTAGTTATGGGTACCCTATAACATGGTTCTGGCCAGTTCTCAATTCTATAAACAGTGGATTGGTGGAGCTTCTGGGAACATACCCATTGCTTTTCCCCTCTTCTTCCTGTCTGACTCACGGACATGATGCTTGACAGTAGAGAAACCATCTTGCCACCACCCCTATTTGGTGAAGCCATTGTAGTTGGGCTTCTATTTGCATGGATCCAGATGCAATGCCTGAGAGACCCATTTGGTATTTCCATTTTTGCATTCTTTAAAGCTCCAATGAGAAGACTAAACAACAGGACCATTACTATAGGAAGTCTTCCCCTGCCCAACTTACTAACTACAATTCATTCTTCTCTGACATGTGTTTCTATGACAGTCATTAGCTTACATGCAATTGGCAGATAGGGAAAAAAGAACAGCATGACGTGGAAGTCCCATTGAGTTATACACTGGTTTTCACAGCATATTCATATTTTGAAGCAACTCATGAAAGTCTTAAGGGAAAAACTCAAAATCTTACAGAAATGCCTTTCTTTAATACAAGTAGTGGCAATTCAGTGGCCTTAAGAACTGCCAGTCTTCCCTCAATGTTAAACTGTCCTGGACAAGGCGACCAATTAAATAAAATTCAATAGAAAAGGAATACATATATCCACTAAAGCAGAACTGTTGGATTCTTAGAAACAGATATTAACCCTTGTCAGGACTGCCATTAATAATCTGAGTAGATATGGGGTGCTTGGGTGGCTCAGTGGGTTAAAGCCTCTGCCTTCGGCTCAGGTCATGATCCCAGGGTCCTCAGGTTAAGCCCCGCATCGGGCTCTCTGCTTCCTCCTCTCTCTCTGCCTGTCTCTCTGCCTACTTGTGATCTCTATCAAATAAATAAATAAAATCTTTTAAAAAAATAATAATCTGGGTAGATTAAAAAAATCCTATCATTAGGGCTTCTAAAAAATGCACTGAATAATGGAAATAAAAATGTTTTATTTCCATTGGCCTGTCCATAGGGAAAAGCCTTGTGCATAGTAGTGTTTTCTATATAAAGGAAGTCATTTCACACCTTTGCAAGTAACCATATGTTCTATTCGCAATGAATTCTGGAAACAAATGATCCCACAGAGCAAGTCTTCTCTAGTTCCTGTCTTCCTAAATAATCTCTAAACAAAGTGAGCAAGCATGGGCTGAGCAGAATCTTTCATACATCTTTAATGTCTCATGATGAACAACAGTACTATTCATTTAAAGACAACACCACTACAAGCGTTAGTAAGTCCAAGCTCCACTCCTACTAGACGAAACAAACTAAACTCTCTATCCATTCGTAAAACTGAACAGCACACTAAAAATTTAGAGCTCAGAAGACAAAAAGAGTGAGGAGAAAGGTAGATATGTAAAAGCTCCCTGTTTCTTTTAGCTAAATGAAGTTCAGAAAATTTGGAATCACTTATAAATTCTTTGTAGAAATTTGGTATATTTTTTCTCCTCCTATTTCAGCCAAGTCCTAACCCAAAAAAGGTCCCTTATGATCTTGCTCCTGCCTTGCCCATCTCTGGTCTAATTTCCCACAGTTCTACTGTTACACATTCCACTCCAAAGCCACACTGACCTTTTTGTTGTTCCTCCAGATCCTCTTATACACCAGGCCCTTTCCCACCACAGGACCTTTACACATAACTTTCCCTCTGCCTAGAATACTTTTTCCTCAGACAGTCACCAGAGTTGCTCTCTCACCTCATTCAGACCCTTGTTCAAATGTCACCTCCTCTGAGAAGCCTTCCTAACTCCCATATCTAAAACGGCACTACCTTGCAATCCTAGTCTCTCTCTACCCCTTTATTCTGCTTTGCTCATATAGCATTTATCATTTCTAGGCATTATATAATATACTTATTTGCTTATTTCTTATCTTTCCTCCACACAAATGGAAGCTCCACAAGTATAGAGACATCATTTGTTTTGTTCACTGCTATATCACAGGGCCTAGAGGAGTGGTTAGCAAACATTGTTCAAAAACTTACTGAGCCTCTGCTAGATGATAAGAATATAGCAAATCTCTGCCCAGTGGAGCTTATATTCCAGTGGTATGTAGTAAGTGTTTGATTTAATATTTGTTGAACAAATCCTCAATCCTCAAGATTGCAATCAATCCACTAAAATAAACATTTTGCCCCCTAAGCTCATTATAATGCATGTTAATGAGACCCTTGTCGTACTACTGCCCTGGGTAACAAATGACCACAAACTGGGTGGCTTCAAACAACACAAATTTATTTTCTCACAGTTCTGGAGGCTGGGAGTAGGAGATCAGTATCACTGGGCCCAAATCAAGGGGTCAGCAGGGCCTTCTCCCTCTGCAGTCTCTGTGAGAAAACTCCATTTCTCGCCCCTTCTGACTTCTGGTGGCTGCTGGCCCTCCTTGCTTGAAGCTATCACTCCAATCACTGCTTCTGTCTTTACATTACCTTCTCCTCTGTGCCTACAACAAATCTGTCTCCCTCTCTCTTGTGAGGAGGTATATGATGGCTTTCGGGGCCCACCGGATAATCCAAGGTAATCTCCCCATCTGAAAAATATCATATCTGCAAAGACCTTTCTCCTGGATAAGGCGACATCTGCAGGTTGCAGGGAAAAGACCTAATGTCTTTGGGCGCCATCATTCAGCCTACCACACTAATGTTCTGTAGATGAAGGGAAGTTCCTGTCAGGAGAATATCACAATGTATCTCTCTGCTTTTGTCTTCTCCTTTTCTTGGAAAACATGTTTATTTCTGGAAAACTAAGAAAGGCAATGACTCTTTATTTTCATCTTAACAATAGAATTCTATTTTCCAAAGAATCAGTGGAGTCGTAGTCATATTTGTGACTCACTCATAAATGTGTTTGATTGTCTTCCATCAAGAAACTCCCACAAAATTAAGTTAATGAACAGTGGAGGTGGCAAAGCAATATTTGAGAACAAATTGTTTTATACCTTGTACCATGAGATCTCATCACGATTTGCAGACAGAATATGAAATCCTTACCATTCACTACTTAGAGTCATAATCTCCACCTCACAAAAGCAGGCTGTGACCTTAGGGTGCTTGACAAATGCCAATGAACAGAGTAGGAGTCTGGCTTCACAGGGTGAGCTGGAGCCCCACAGCCTTTGGTGTGTTTGGGAGCCCTTACGATGAAGGACAAACAAGCATCATTCACAAATAAAGCCATTTTGATACAATTAAGCCTCTCTGGAATTTGTTTTTTTTTTCTTTTTAAAGATTTTATTCATTTATTTGACAGACAGAGATCACAAGTAGGCAGGGAGGCAGGCACAGAGAGAGGGAGAAGCAAGCTCCCCGCTGAGCAGAGAGCCCGATGCGGGGCTTGGTCCCAGGACCCTGGGACCATGACCTGAGCCGAAGGCAGAGGCTTTAACCTACTGAGTCACCCAGGCGCCCCGTTTTTGTTTTTTTAATAAAGATTTTTATTTATTTGATATATATAGAGAGAGAACATGAGCATTAGCTCAGCTCCTGCTGAGCAGGGAGCCTGATTCAGGACTTGATCCCAGGACCCTGGGATCATGACCTGAGCCAAAGGCAGATGCTTAACCAACTGAGGCACCCAGATGCCCCAAGCCTCTCTGGAATTTGATTTGCAAGCCCAGAATTTATATTTGCCCTGCTTTTTGGCTTCTTAAGAGGAAAAAAGTATTCTACAACTTTTTTTCTCCTACACTTTATTCAAAATATTTTCACTGCTTCTTTAGTGGGAAAGAATATTCTTAGTTAGTGATATTTATTTAAATATGGTCAAATTTAATCAGTGTATAAAGTCACACTTATTTTTCATAATAGTATTTTGCTCTTGTAAAAATCTCATTATTAGGGTGCCTGGGTGGCTCAGTGGGTTAAAGCCTCTGCCTTTGGCTCTGCTCAGTGGGGAGCCTGCTTCCTCCTCTCTCTCTCTGCCTGCCTCTCTGCCTACTTGTGATCTCTGTCTGTCAAAAAAAAAAAAAATCTCATTATTAAGTAATATATTCTATTGCGAAGGTCAGGTCTAATAAAAAAAGATTTGAATGATTCTCCTGAGTCTTATTTCATTTATAATGAATTCAGAGGAATATTTTAATTTTGTTTAACTTTATTTTTGCGTTAGTACTTTTCAAAATAAAATTGTGGGAGTAAATTGTGAATTTCTCCTTTACCCGAAAACCTAGTTTTAAAGACTTTGATTCTGATTAGGTCCATAAAATTGGCAGCATATGTGTTTTTTCTTGGGAATTAAAAATTTCTCAAGTATGCTGTTTCATTTACTCACATGGGCATTTATTTTTTGAACACATATTATGTGCCAGTAATGGTACCAGGAACTGGGGATACCAAGGTAAACAAGACCCAGTCTCTGTCTTCAGAAAGCCTATGGTGTAAAGGGAATGGGGACAAGGACATCGTTTCTCCCAGAGTGTGCCCATGCTCTGCCTAAAGACTGGGTAAAAGTCAGACTGTTGTTCAAAGAGACTGCAGTGGTGGGGGTGGGGAGTGTGAAGGTCCAGAAGTAAGAGAAAGTCTAGATCTCGGGAAATGGAGGTAGTTCCTGGCTAGATCTGAAAGTGACAGGGCTGAGTCAAACGAAGAGGGGAGGCCAGCCCCTCCACGGCCTCTAAGCTTATTAAAGAGCCTGGACTTCAAAACTCATCAAAGTACTTTACTTATTTAATTTCATTAATTAATTAATTTGAAGATTTTATTTTTAAGTAATCATTATACCCAATTAAGGGGCTCGTACTCATAACCCCAAGGTCAAGAGTGCATGTTCTACCGATGAGCCAGCCAGGCACCCCTACCATTGAAGGATTTTAAAGAAGAGCAGTAGTATGCTGAGATCTGTATATTATAATGATCATTCTAGTTGCAGGGAGAGAATGGATTGGAGATTGGCACGACTGGAAGCAGAGCTCTTTTAGGATGGGATGGGGGGGGGGGGAGGGTGCAGCGGGGGGGGGGGGAGGTCCATGGGAGAGCGTACTTAACCTGAATTGGAGCTCTGTGAGGAAGTCGGCAGATTTGAGAAATACTTTCACCTAGTATCATTCTTAAAACAATAAAGTTAAATACTTTCGTGGAACCGTGAAAAATTTTAGTGGTCTGTGGTGAATGAGTTTATATATAAAAAATGTGATTGACAAGAGCTTTCTGTAATTTTTATTCCAAAGTCATCTGACACAAGCCTAAATAAGTAAACCTAACCTGCCCACAGAGTATAGAAACATATCAAAGCTGCTCTGATCCCCAAAACTATCGGTATTGAAGCAGCCAATAATATTAACACTGGCACTTCTCTTGGCTCTCAGAACCCGTAGGTGAATTTCCCTGATGTTTTCCTGGCTCACCTTACTAGTAGCCCACTCCAACACTTTCCATTCTCTTGAGGTAAAGGGGTGGATGCAGGTTGCAGGACATTCTCAGGAACTGAAAGGTCAGAGAACCTCCTTCTGCCAAGTCCAACCACATGCATTCCTCTGCTCTTCACCTGGAGCAATAAGGGGCTACTTCTTTGAGGGCAAGTATGATTTCCACACAAAGCGTTCAATTGCACTCCTTCTCTTCTCCGGCAGGTGGCAACATGTAAGCGACAAAACTCCAAAGAGGCCCATTCGTAGCCAAAGCCAGAAGTGCACTGAATGTTTAAAATTCTTAACTAAATGCCAACTGTTAAAATATTTAAATTTTGTTTAGATTGGCATAAAATGGAAGGCCTACATAAGCTCCTTGGGATTACAAATAATTGTGGCAGAAGCAAGCACCTCAACATATTTTATAAAAACAGAATTCTAAAGTTTCAGTTTTTTTAATATAAAAAGATGACGCTACTAACCAATGCCAGCGGTGACTAGTCTGCAGATGATCCCAGGAGATCGCTCTGGGTTTCCTGGACAATGAACCAGCTGTGACCAATGGTCTCCCTTCCCTGTTTCTTCCAAACTCAGCTTCCCACAGCACCAGTGGCTTTTTCCTTCCCAGCAGGAGAGGCTGCGACCTCCCAAAGACAACCCCCTACCCCCATTCACCCCCATTCACCCCCATCCCCAGAGTCCAGACACAGGCAGCTGGTTCTCTCAGATAACTCCTGACAGTTGACATCTAAACCCTGACAGCCTGATACCAAAGAGTCTGTGTGGACCCCACTGACAAGAATGTTCACAGCTTTGGTCATGGAGAGAGCAAAAGGGAGAAGGTGTCCCTTCTCTGGAATGCTCCCTTATGACGTGTCCAACAGAGCACCCTGCCCCCAGTGTATCCCCTGTGCCTTCTCTTGCAGACTCGTGGCTTGCCACTTTCCCAGTAAAGCCTGTTCCTTTGCCTGTGACACTGAATTTGCCTCAGCCCTGTTGATGACAGCACAGGCTTGAAGTTGCTTTCCAGATGGTGAGTGTTCCTTAGGCAGTCCAGTCTCACAATTGTAATCTCTCTGGCGATCAACAGTACATAGAATAAGACAGGAATCTTTCTAATTAGAAGGAGGCAAGTAAAACCATTATGTTTCCTAGTGAAATGTCTGTAGAGGTCTTTTTTCTTTTTTAAAGATTTTATTTATTTATTTGAGAGAGAAAGAGTACAAGTAGTCAGAGCAGCAGGCAGAGGGAGAGGGAGAAGCAGACTCCCCCATGCAGGGCTTGATCCCAGGTCCCTGGGATTATGACATGGGCTAAAGGCAGATGCTTAACTTATTAAGCCACCCAGGCACCCAGGGATCATACTGTTTTATAACACTTTTTCTACTTACCAGTATATCTTGGACAACTTTCCATGTCATTCTTTTAAAAGACTGTTTAGTATCTCAGTATGTGAATACCATTATGCTAACCAATTCCATATTTATACATTCCCCCATTGTTTTCAATCTTTTGCTATTATAAACGATGTTGCAATAAGTATCCTGTGTCTATAGATCTTTGTGCTCTTGAATGATTATTTACAGAGGATCAATTGCTGGACGTAAAATTGCTGAGTCCAACAGTATGACTGTTTGGGTTTTAACAGATATTGCCAAATAGTCCCTCCAAAGGTTTGAACCACTAAATATTCTTGTATAAATACTGTATCCAGCTAAGGCAGTGATTTTCAGACTTGTGTACTGTGGGAACTCTTTCTTTGAAAGAAATCCTTTTCAGAATCAGTAATGTAAAGCAGAAAAGGAGCTTTGTTTGGGTGGAAGCTGATACCCAGGTGGGAGGCCTGCAGCTCAGCTGGCCTGGCCCTCACCTTAGCCTCTGCAGCAGCTCAGGCAGCCTCCTGGGCTACAAAGCAATTGAGGCAGTTCCCTTCTTTCTAACAATGTGTCCTCAAATATCTTTGACCATCTGAAAGTAGAACTAACATGATCTAAGACTTAAAAGTTACCATAAAGCGCCTGTTACCCTTGGTTTCTTTCTTTTCTTTTCTTTTTTTAAAAGATTTTTAAAAATTTATTTGACAGAGAGAGAGAGCACAAGCAGGCAGAGGAGCAGAGGGAGAAAGAGAGAAGCAGGCTCCCCACCAAGCAGAGAGTTTGGTGTGGGGCTTGATCCCAGAATGCTGGAATCATGCCCTGAGCCAAAGGCAGATGCTTAACTGACTGAGCCACCCAGGCGCCCCTAAGTTCTGTTCTTTTTAGATAGTTGAGTGACTTCCATCTATGTCGTAACTGTATTAAGTGTATGAAACCTAAATTTGGTTTCACTGGGACCCACACTTTCATTTTTGTTTCTCTTCAGTTTAAAGATTTTTTTAAAAAATTTTATTCAGTAGAGGGGTGCCTGGGTGGCTCAGTTATTAAGGGTCTGCCTTCAGCTCAGGTCATGATCCTGGGGTCCTGGAATCAAGTCCTGCATCTGGCTCAGCAGGAATCCTGCTTCTCCCTCTCCATCTCCCCCCACTTGTGTTCCCTCTCGCTGTCTCTCTCTCTCTCAAATAAATAAATACAAGCTTAAAAAAAATTTATTCAGTAGAGAGATCACAAGCAGGGGGAGCAGCAGGCAGAAGGAGAGGGAGAAGCCTACTCCCTGCTGAGCTGGGAGCCTGACGCTTGGTGCTCCATTACAGGACCCCGGGATCATGACCTGAGGTGAAGGCAGCCCCTAACCATCTGAGCCACCCAGGTGCCCCTGTTTCTCTTCATTTTAATGAGAGAAGGACAAGATGCAACAAAATATTCAAATAATTACACAGACTCATCAACAAAGGTAGTGACTGTGACTGCCAAAACCAAAATGAAACTCTTGGCTGTCTCACCATATAATATTTCAAAATATCAATTCATTAACTTATATTTAAGAACCTGAACTGAAGAAAAGGTGGGTTGTGGTGTGACTATAATATATAGAGGGATAGGGGGTAAAAATGTGAAGAATGACATATGTGGCATTGCAATCAGTGACCCTAGTCTGGGGTTTAGAAGGCTATTTTTTTTTTTTAAGATTTTATTTATTTATTTGTCAGAGAGATAGAGAGAGTACAGGCAGGCAGAGTGGCAGGCAGAGGCAGAGGGAGAAGCAGGCTCCCTGCAGAGCAAGGAGCCCGATATGGGACTCGATCTCAGGGTGCTGGGATCATGACCTGAGCCGAAGGCAGCTGCTTAACCGACTGAGCCACCCAGGCATCCCTAGAAGGCTATTTTCAATGTTTACTTAACAGAGTTACCAGACTTGAACAAATCTATGTTCCCAGAGAAGCAATGAGAGAAGAGTGCACTGGGTAAGAATACGTAAATGTCCACTGAGGGTAGGGAGCCGTTTGTACCTGTCATCTCTGAAAACTAGATGTCCTGCTCAGAGCTCTCACTCCAGACCCGAGCTTCTGTGAGATTCCTCTAAATAGAGGCTTCTGCTTCCCCTCATTTCCCAAGAGAATGCTCACCTCTGTCTCTCTCTCTTTTTCCTCTAAACCTTTTCACTTTTATTCCCATTTCTATCAGATCGAAATCACACAAGGTTTATTTCAAGGTTACTTCACAGAGGCATAATTAGGCTTATTATTTTTAGCCAACCAGGTATTGTCCCCCTTTTCATAATTATATAATGCTTCTTAAAAGCATCCAGAAATCCCGGCTCTTAGAGACAAGGATGGAACACATTCAGCCATCTAAAAGGAGCAGATCTTTAGCCTCAATCAGATGCTTATTTTTTGTGAAGGAAGAAACAACTCAGGAGAAAACACACAGAATGCTAGAATGATTTTATTCAGCGAGTCAACAAATACGTGAGACCCTATGAGGCAATCACTCGTTGCTAAGAGAGTGCAGAATGTACAAACCGTGGTCACT